>JAGVSP010000087.1:0-116163 GCA_022494985.1 Micrasema minimum | reverse complement strand
TTTTTTAGATCATAGAAGCGAATGGCGGGCTGACGCAGTAATTTTTCAAAAGTCGAAAAATAAGAAGCACCCTAATATACAAGTTTCAAAAATTTGTCATACATGGTTGTCAGATGATGGGCGGAATGGGGAATGTTGTAATACATCAAGTGGCCACTTAACCCAGCCAATGACAGGTCATAAGCCCTGTAAACGCCTAGATAACCCACATTCGTTTCCAGAGCTTCTCTGTCTCTGTTGAGATATCAATAATATCTAGTAAATAATTTATTTATTTTATTGTTTTTACGCCCATAGGGCTTTTTACATAGACATTATTAAATGATTACACAGTAGGTAGCTATTCATTACCGCCAGAGATGGCATCCAGACACTGTTTTTTTATTTGTGTTGAAAACATCAATATTGTTAGTATACTTATTAGCCAGTGCGTGCATTCTTCGTATCGGTGAGTTAGCACTGTAATTGGTCGATGATTGGCTACAGTAAAATAGTGCATTACTACGGGTAACTCGACCAGGCACTCGTGTACTAATTAAATTTGTTAGTTGACAACAATCAATCATAGATTTTAATTGAGATGAGTACCCAAATTTAGGAGTGGATCAGGGTAAGTAGGTATATAAGTGGTGTACAGTGTACATAGATGATGTAAAGATGAAGAATGTGTATTAATTTTTAAAAATTGAAAAGTTACACTTTGGTACGGGACATCCCAGTGAGGGACCATTATTATATTATACAAAAACTGGCTAGTATTTAACCTATTGACCGGGGAATTTAATTTTTGATTATGTTAATTTTGATAATGTCTATTATTTCTTATATAAAAATGGTTTTTACCTTGTGCAATATAATAAAACTTATCCCTCCAGTTCCCCATTACCTACTTTGTTAGATTACTGCCATTTAACACATGTTTTTGTATTTCGTCTCTTCTTTCTCTCATATTGTCTTTTTCAACTCATGTTTTTAGTATCTAAATTTATTTTTGTAAAAACTGCTATTTATACTTTTGTCTTGTACAATATGTTACCAGTCTGAAGATGCCCGTTACAGGGTGAAAGCTCTAACTGGTCAAAATAAATAAAAGTGGAAGTGTACCAAGTATTTTTTATTTAACTTGAATTAGTTATATATTAATAATTTAATATTAAAAAGTGTTATACAGCGAGTAATTATTTCTATAATTCCCAAAATAATAATCGCAATGACGAAATATGACGAGGATATCTCATTACATTACATAAGGTTGTTGTAATGGAATTTACCTTGAGTTTGAGGTCAGGTTTAAGTTTGGCTCTCCTCCTCTTTGGTGAAGCGTCCTCTTGTTTAATGCGATGCGGAGGCAACAAGTTGGATCCGCCATCTCCACTTCCTCCCAAAGAGCTTCCACCTGAAGAGATATAAAACAAAAAATGAATTAATAAACAACAAAGGAGAGACGATTCTAAAGCTAATCGCTGTATTCCATTTTTACTCAATGAGAGATGTTGACAAAATGGACATACCTGGAGTGGAAGTGGAGAGACCCGGGAAGGCGGCCGTTGTAGTGTTGCCAGCTAGCCGTTCTCTCTCCTGGTTTCTTTTGATTCTGCGTAATTGTTCCTGAAAACATAACATGTACATTTTACTGTAAGTATGACAGTGAAGTATGGAGATTCAACCGGAGTCCAGGCATCTAGCTTCCTTCAAAATGTGATGCATGTCGGGCATCCACTGGTCAGATCACATCCAAAACGACGAGGGTTTTGAGTAAGGTTGGCTTTAACTCGTAGATAGGATTGTCCAGCGACAATCCTGCTGTATAGGCCATAACATCAGGCACCCGATCAAGGGAATGATTGAAGGCAATAACCTTAGAGGTCGCCCTAGAAATAGGTACATTGACCAGGTAATTGACCAGATTCGGGCCATCTATGAATTACCTCCTAGACAATCTTTGCGTCATAAATTTAAAGAAATAAAAAAAATTTACATTCACATCTCAATTTATTTACGAAAATTTAATGTTTGTTCATAAAAACAAGGATTTGTTCCGGAGAAATGGGGACAAGCGTGATAGGAACACGATAGAAATAGAAACAAATTAGCAGTTAATATAAGCCGTCTGCAAAGGGTCAGCAAGTCGTTTAGAGGGCAATGTACACGCTTGTATTACAGGGTTCCAGAAAGCATTCAAACATTATGTATTAAGAAATTTAATCAAATTGTTAAAAATAAATTATGTTTGAAGGCGTATTATCAGATAGGTGACTATTTTGAGGATTTAAACCCTTGGGCGTGATAATTTATGTTTTTATAGTTTTGTTATGTAATTTTTATTATAATTTGTGATATTCTTGTATATTTGTAATCTTTTTGTTTTTATAAAATGACATCAAAAAGTGATTTTTATATCCTACTTTGAAAAATGTAAAATAAAAAATAAATAATTAAAGATATGAAGAGGCTGGCGGGGGACAGAGCCGAATGGAAGAATCGGGTGCTTACAGACCAATCTTAGGATTTAACTTTTAAAAAAAAGATTGCAGATTTGGATTGGAAGGAGACATAATATTGTAAAGGATTACACGACTTCACCTTATAAATCCCAACAGATTTTTTCAACACTTAGCAATGGCTAGCCTCGTCCGCCTCGTAGCATAGTGGTAGCGCATTTGGCTAATGTTCATGAGGTCGCGGGTTCGATTTCCCCAAGGGGTCAACATGAAATATTTATTGACATATGATTTTCATTTAATATTTCATGCAACATCTTACATTCATGTAATAAAATGATCAGTATACACTGCGCTCGGTGTACCTACGAGGTTTATCCGGAAAATACGTATAAAAGTTGAATAATAACTTGATTTGACAGTTGTGTTGCAGTCACCTGGCGGTGGCACTACTGCTGTAACCAATCCCATCAACGCTCAGTTCGAGTCAGAGCACTCTGCGTGTAAGTAGGAGTGTGCGGCTGCTTGTTGAAAGTTACCCTTTTTCACCTGCCGTCGGCATGGAGCTCTCTCTGATTGAGGAACAGCGCATCAACATCAAGTTTCTTGCAAAGCTAGGCAAGAATGGCCGTGAGATTTTTGAGTGTTTGAAACAAGTTTACGGAGACAATTCTCTGAAGTAACCAACCGTGAACAAGTGGTTAAAAAGGTTCCGGGAAGGCCAAGAACAAGTGAAAGATGACCCTCGCCCAGGACGCCCGTCGACATCGAGTTCTGATGAAAATGTTGAACGAATTCGGGCTTGTGTTCTTAAAGACCGTAGATTGACAGTCAGAATGATTGCTGACGAGCTGTCAATCCCCAAAACAATCGTTCACGAAATTCTGAGACAAAAACTTGAAATGAAGAAATTGTGTGCGAAAATCGTACCGACTTTTATACGTATTTTCCGGACAAACCTCGTATGCACCATTGGGTGCGGATAAGGGAAAGTAGTAGTAGTAGTAGTTGGCCATGGCTCTCTGCCAACAGTTGTGTTGATGCCTCAAGTACAGAAGAGAATACTAACCTGAATCCTCCGCTTCTCCCTCTTCATCTCCTCCTTCTGGGCGTCGTCCAGCGTCGCGAACTGGCGGATGAAGGCGTCGTCCTTGGTGGAGCGTATCTTGGTGTAGGCCTCGATGACGGGCGCCTTGCGGACTATCTCCACGCGCGTGTACTCCTTGCCCGACGGGTTGCGGAACGTGCGCACTATGCGCAGCACGCGACCTGATACGACAAACAAAACATTCTGAAATAGACTGAACAGAAGAATTTTTGAGTTTGAAAAGTGAGTTGGTACGTTATAGTTTAAGAAGATCCAAATTACAAACCATGTGACGATGTCTGCGGTTGGTCTGGGTCTTTGGAGTTCCGTGCTTGCTTGCTGTCAGATTGGCCGAGGATAAATCTCCGTAGCTCGGCCCTTTCAGCTTCTTCACGCTCCAAGGATAACTGAAAAATTTATTTTACATAATCAGACATGTCGTTTGATATCTTAAAAAAAGATATCGAAATTCCATGGTAATGATGCTACATTTGAAGGGGCATTTCTTTTGACTAAATTCTAAATAATAAAATGGCTTGTAACGCGTTTAAAAAATTATTTTATATAGAATACTTTCTGGCATATAAATACAATGTATAGTGAATTAAAATTACGAGCCAATCACTGCTGATGCCAAAAAAAAAAAAGAAACGTTGTCCCATTACTTGATGCAACATGGGCCGCGGACATACTTATTGAGAATGTCTACGACAGACTGAAAAATCTGTGAGTTATGAACTTTCTACATTGAAATTTTTATGTCAATGGTAAAAATAGTATACATTAAAAAAAAAGTCATATTTCACTATTCATTTCTATTGTTTTAAATGTGGTCTATATACACACAAAAAATAAAACATAACTGACGCAACACAAATATTGAAAACAAAAGTAGGTTCACAGAAGCTATTCAACTGATGGTGGCCATCTTGCTTCTTCTAATGCAGTTTTCTCTCACCAGGGGGCAGGAATGTCCATAAAGTTGAGTTGATAAAGAACTTCAATATCCCAACAAACATAACAAGATAATTTTATTTAAAAAAATATTTTTATTTTTTTCCTGGTTTTGTCCACTTTTACATGGAATTCACCATCTATACTTCGAACAAGAATTTTACTAGAAGGGGCGTTTTATACCGATTTTCTAAAAATATATGCTTTATTTCTTCATTTATTAATTTAGATTAAAACTAAACACATTTTACTGCCTAACTAGGCCCTAGACCCGTTTTAAGGCAGTAGATATTTAAAATTGACATGCATAATTTTTTACTTCCTAGGGGTAATTTTATTCAAATATCAAAATTCCACCGTCTAAAGACTCCAGCACTTAGGTCAATACACGAAAAGTGTGACGTAGATGTGTAGTGATGACGAAGATGCCTATTGATGACGTAGTGAGTGACATAGAGGGTAACTAGATACCTAAATACACGGTAGTATTTTTCAAATATATATATAATAATGTCACTTTTCTGAAAATCTTGTTTGAAGTATCCATACAATCTTATGATATTTACAATACGATACTTGACGAATGTCAATCCATTAGGCTGTTAACCCCGTTGATTGGCTAAAAAAACATTTCTTCAAACGAGTCTCTTGCACACGATTCTAGACTCTATCTGCTATCAGTAGAATTAGTATTTCATTAGTATCGCGTTTTTAGTTAAATTGTTTGAATTTAATTTGTACGGACGTGAAGCTAAAATTCCAACCGTCCATGCGCTTTGTAGCTGCAAGATGAATTGGGGTTCAGTACTTCACCTACGTATAGATTTAGTCTCATTTCTTAAATAATCGTTGTCTCAGATCCTTTATTCATAAATTGGGAATGGAATTAACTAAGAATATCAAATGTACAGCGCCCTTGAGGTGATTTCTCACAAAAATGGCGCTAAATAAATTATCCATAATAATAATGAATGATTTGATTGGTCTACCTGCTCGGTGGTCTTCTTGTTGGCGAGCATGTTCTCCAGGTTCTTGCCCATCTCCTCCAGGTCGACTCCTCGCTGGCGGAGCTCTCCGCCTCGTCCGTGGACAGCACCTCGGTGCTCGACAGGACGCGGTTCTGCAGCTCGAAGATACGCTGGCACTCCTCCTTGTATCTGGACAATGAATGGAAAATTTTATGATGAAGGACAATTTTTTTTAGATGATGATTTATATCTTAGATACGAATTTTTTTTAAAAGTATTTTTGTTATCATTATGATGTCTGTAATTAATTTTTAAAATATTGAAATTGCGATTTCCCGCCAAAACAGGTCATTATACAGGGTGTAACAAAACTCGATGTACAAGCGGGAAACTGGTGAATCTACATCGTATTTGGAGACGATTGTGTAATATGACTTTTAAATCTGAGCTTGAAAAAAAAAAATTTTCTTCTCACTAAAGTTTTCATAAGTATGGCAGATTAGGTAAAATTGCTCAAATTCTTATTAAAAACGTTTTTTTAATTTTTGTTTTCTTTTATGGATAGTATTAATTTTGAGTAAATACTTGATATTTGATAACAATTTGCAAAAAAAAAATTAAAAAAAAAATCTTTTGCACTCAATTTTCTCAAAAACTAAGGGTCAAATCAAAAAATTTTATTTAACAAAATCGACTCCAAATATTATTGATTCACTGGTTTTCCGCTTGTACATCGAGTTTTGTAACACCCTGTATTAATATTTTAACCAAGTTTTGATGATGAAGATCTATAAATAAAACAAAATAAAAAACAGCATTTTAACATGAATTTGTGCAATTTTACTTCACCTGCGGTACTAATGAATGCTTTTATGAGAAGAATTTTTATTTTTTTTTTTAAGCTCAGATTCAAGTCCGTTACACATTTGACTCCAAATATATGATGTAGATTCACCAGTTTTCGGGCTGTACTACGAGTTTTGTTCTTCTTCATACCATATCCGCTCCCTATGTGGAGCATATGGAATTCACAAACTGCTCCAGGCCAAGCGATCGGCCGCCAGCTCCCGTGCATCCTCCCAAGTCAAGTCCGCGTCCCGCAGCTATGACGCAAACTGCTGACGAATTGTCGACAGTGGACGACCAGGACGCCGAGAACCTGACGCCTTGTAAAATAGGCAAGCGTGGTTAAGGCTCTCGGGAGGCGTACGTAGTATAAGCCGAAACGCTTTCGCCGGATGACAGTAGATACCAAGGGTTGCCGTGTCACAGACGAGTTTTTGTACACCATGTATAAACAAATAAACTCCTTCCATACACAAGGGATAGTGCTGAATGGTTGGATACGGAGTATACAGACCTCTCCTGGTGCTCCGCTATGGAGAAGCGGTTCCCCCGAGAGAACTTGGTCATGCCCTCCTCACCAGCCTTGGCCTTCTCCGTGGACAGAGTGCGCACCACGTCTATCACCTCCCAACGGGACAGCTTCTTGATCTGCAAGGCGGACATCCAAATGCGGTCACAATCCAACAAGTAAGGTCATGTCTTATTTCTTTGATAATTTTTTTATTAGATAAAATAAATTAATTGTTAATAACTACTACTAATACTTCTCTCCCTTATCCACACCCAATGGTGCATAGGGCACTGCATCGGTTCACCAAGTGCAGTGTTTCTCCATCATTTTTATTACATGAAGGCAAGATGATCAGTCCTACGCATCAGTGCCAGTCCAAGGTATCACACGTAAAATAAAATTAAATATTTCACGTTGACCTCCTACGGGAATTGAACCCGCAACCTCATGCGCGGTATCCAAATGCGCTACCGCTATGCTACGAGGCGGACACTTCTGGTCAATATATGAAACGTGTGAAAAAAATCATTGCTCTAGTGCGCCAAATTACACGAAAAAATCGAGGACATCGTTGTATGGAGAAACAGTCGCAGGTCCATGACAACGCATCCTCTTAATGAACCGAAAAAAAAATTATCTAAAATTTGTGTTTTTTTTTAATCAAACATAATTTTTTTTTTGATCACCTGAAAATATAAAACAATAAAAAGTAAATTGGAACCAGTCTAAAACAATAAAATGTTTATTATAGATATTACCATAACAGAAAAATCGAAATCATTCTTAATATAGTATATTTTAAGCCTATAGTATAAAGACCCTGAGGTGAAAGTATGTGACAGTAGTACAGTAGTGTATTAAATCCTCTCCGGCACGTCCGAACTTCCTGAGCAGCGCCTAAGTAACAAGATTGCTCTACCAACAGGCATAACCATTGGCAGGTTGGTTCTGCATATTGGCGGGAAAAACGCGATGCTGTCTTTGTCGAAGTCCGTTATCAGGTACGAACAGACCTACATCCATCAGAATTTCTGAGTTATGTATGCGACCACCAATCACTGCTGAACACCCAAATGGACGTCCCTCCTCCTCCATAATGACTGATAGCTAGCTGCGAGCAGCGCCTTGGCGTCGTTGAGCGACAGGCGGCGCAGGTCGGCGTCCGTGCCGGTCACCGTCCGCTTGGGCTGCTGGTCTGCTCCTCCTTGCTTGGTGGGCTTGTTGGGCACGCGCACGTACGAGAAGCCCTCGCCGCAGCCCGTGGGGTCCGCCGGGCCCGTCAGCTGCAGCAGGCACTTGCCGCGCATCGCCTGGATGTACGCGCGCGTCGTGTTCCACGGCGCCACTTTTATCTGCAAACCAGAAATAGTGACAAATTATGTACATAGTTCTACTATTCAAGTCACTAAGTCTGGTTTTAGAAATTTTTGATTTGTCTCAAATTTGTCAAACCAAAATTTTCTGTGAATGCAGAAAAATACAGCGAAGAATCCAAAAGCCATCAGTGCAATCCGTTCGTAAATCGGATATTTAATAAGCGAGATACAATCATTTATAGTTTTTTTTGTAACGTCACCGAACGTCCATCATACAAAATCTTTACAAAAATCAAACATAAAATGATTGTATCTCTGTTATTAATTATCCGATTCACAAACGGATTGCACCGATGTTCTTGTGATTTTTCGTTTAATTTTTCTACATTCATAGAAATTTTATGGTTTACAGGTCCATTCAAGAAAAATTTAATTAGTTTAAGAGGAAAACGTAAGCATTATCGACAAAATTAAGAAAAGGCTTTTACGATGGTTTGGTCATGTGGAGCGAATGAGTGATGAAAGAACGGCTAAAAGAAGTTTAAATGCAAGTGTATCTGGATGTAGAGGCCGAGGAAGGCCGAGAAAGACATGGCTTACCAAGTACGTCAAGTACTTGAAAGTGGTCATGTGAAAAGTCGGAATAATCGGCGTATGTGCATGAGAAGATGTATGAATGTAGAGGAAGCAAAGGAAGTCTGTCAGGACAGAGTGGTATGGCGTTCTATTCTCTCTGCCTACCCCTACCGGGAAATGGCATGATGGTTAGTTAGTTAGTTAGTTTAAATGTAATAGGTATTTTTTTTAAGCTTTGTGGCATTCAATAAATTTGGATTACATTTTAAAACACACAAATTTCTAACTCTGGTCTCAGCTTTGACGAGATTCAATTCATGCGAACTCGGGCTTGATCACCCACCTGGTCAGAGAACATACACAATAGCAAGGCAAATAAACATATAGAGGGCATCATTGGCGGCTATCCCTATAGGTCATAGGGTCATTGACCTCCCAAAATTGATGACCAAAAAATTAGAAGAAAAAAATAATTGAAATAAAAAATTATTACTTCATCAACCTACATAAAAATAAAGTAGGTCAAATATATATCATCATAAAAAAAACCTCTATTCAATCAATAAAAATATGAATAATATATGAGTATATGAGTATGAAATATCAACTCGCTGTCAAAAGTTCTTTTGACCGCGAGTTGCTGGAGAGAAAAACGGCTAATCCTATACAAAATATTACGTGTCAAATTTCTTGAGATAATTTCAGTATTAAAAAATAATACGGGTATGGGTCATTGCCCAGCCGAGAGACCAGACTACTTGCAGTTAATGAAAATAAACGAGATGCGTATAGTAAAACTTGAAACATCTAATTAACACGTGTGTAATATTTTAAGTTTGTCCTTGGTTTGTCTCAAACAAAGACGCTATTGTCATGCTATGTTTATCAGTGGTTTATCTTTATAGTTTATATATATTAGTTCTTGGCTTCATCTGAATTACATATCTGTCGCGTTTGACAAAAAAGTGATTTTGTTTCCTGTTTTAAATATTGATTGATTGATTAATTTGGATAATCGAGTAGAAAAAAAGTTATTATATTATGTATGTTATCATATTTATTCAGGACTATTGGAAATACCGTTTAGTGTTTCTAGTGAAAACCCAAATAACCTAATTGAGTAACATTGCGGATAGGTACTTTAAAGTGGTAGATATATAATTAATTAAAAAATTGTGTGTTTTATATGAATATTCAAGATGAATTCCGTTAGTGAAATTTTTTAAAGAAATAGCATCGAATCTCATTAAAACTACGAAAAAAAGAGTTCAAATTGGAAACAATAGGACGACCATTACCTGTCTTGAAAAATAGTGCAAATAACGAAAGAAAAACACAAAGATTTAAAAAGATATTTTAAAACTAAAAATTTATTTAAGTAAATGGGTATGTGGTTGTGAATTTAAAGTGTTTATTTTTGTTTTCATTGTTTTACTTTTTTGATTGCAAATCTGAAACACAATGGACTGAGACAGGAATTTCAGATTAAAAACACCTTAAAGAAAAGATAAAGAGACCACATTAGCAACTCAACCAGTTATATGTTACTTGGATCAACAGACATCCAGAGTTCAACTAGACAGTGCATATCATTTTTCTACATAAGTAAAGACAGAAAAAATTGATTTTGATTTACAAAAAGTATTTAAACATTAAAATAATTTAAGTTTTGTAAATAGTGTTTAATCTATTACTTATTTTTGTATTTCTATTTGAGTATTTAATTTAAACTAAAGTTATAAGTTTAACCAAAAAGTGTATTTGTGCATTGAAATGGATCCATATGAATGTAAGTAATCCATTGTTTTTTTGTTGCGGTATACTCAATATCGGATATTTTTTTTTTTTTACAAAAGAATTTAAGAAAATTTTTTTTTAAATTGACCCCCCTGTTTTGAACCCCTTTAGCCGCACGCTGGTTGTAATGAGGTTATTAAACATTATATAAAATACGTATAATTCATAGCAACTAAATGCCTCGAGACAACGGAAACATATCACTGTCCGCGAATATTTCAAACAGATCAATTTTTTTATGTGCCTACTTTCTCGTGTTTATAATAACAAAATATTAGTGCATCGTTTGTGTTTAGAAATCCAAGATTACTTACTACTCCAATCTAATCGCAATATTTTTACGTATTATAGCTATTGGATAGGCCGAGAAAGCCCATTGCATAGCCAAGTACGACAAGTACTTGAAAGTGGACATGTGAAAAAGTCGGAATACTCGGCGTATCATGGAGCATGAGAAGATGTATGAATCCGTAGAGGAAAGCGAAGGAAGTCTGTCAGGATTTGAAGACAGTAAGTTTCTATCCAGAAATGGGTGATGGTGAAATTAGATGGTTAGTTAGTTAGTTGTTAGGTATTTTTTTTTGAAGGGGAAAAATCGGGGTAATAATAAAAATTTATTACGTAAATTTGTCAGTAGATATAACTGCAAAATATAATGTATTCATACGATTTTTATAGCATTATTCGTTATTATAGAGCAATATTGACAAACAATCTTTTGCTAAATATTAAAAAATTAACTATTTCTTAAATTTTTCGTTTTTTATATTTTTTTTAAAATTTATCTTTTTCTTTGAAAAATTGTTTTTTATCGCCTTCGTAACTTCCAATACAGTACATCTGTTCTTTCTTGGTCTTTGCTAATGATCGATGAATTATTGATCAGCTGAAATTAACCCATTTTTTACAAGTTATATCTCTTAATAAGAATGTGGGTCTACGGAAAGACGGTAACTTATTCTAGCGGACTGTAATTGGGAAATAATATTTGGCGCCACGAAAGATTATAGAACAAAGTTCAAGTTTAGGTTATCCCAATTGCCAGTGGTTCCAAAATATAATACATGTATTCTTCAAGCCAAAAAAAAGATCTGCCAAAAAAAAAATAAAAAAATAAGATTCACTGGTTTCCCGCTTGTACGCGATTTTTGTTACATGTCATGTTTTAAATTATCTATAATAATAATATTACTATATTCCAAACCATCCATGCGCTTTGTAGCTGCAAGATGGTGGTCTAGTCTCCCACACAGTTAAACTTCAAGTCCAAGTGCCTTTTTAAAACTAATTTCAATTTTTAATTCTGCTTTCAACTTGTAACTATCACCTATACCTTTGTAATTACCTAATTAATATTACCTATATAATTTACTAGTTTCAATATTAATCTGTGTAAATTAAATTAACTTCAAAATATTTTATTTTATTATGTAAGTCGGTAATTGTAGGAGACTAGAATAGAACCCCAACCGTTCATGCGCTTGGTAGCTGCAAAACGTGTTGTGGTCTAGCCTCTTTATTGTAGAGCGTTCTTGAGGCGATTTCTCGCGAAAATAGCGCTTTATAAATCATCCTTAAATGAATAAATAAATTACTAAGATTCATCGCCTCAAAATTTCAATCGTTTTTGTACCTACGCCTACGCCTACGTTTTCTGGTCACCACGTTTCTAGAGTTCCAGACATGTGCATGTGTTTCTGCTGCCCTTTCTCTGTTCCGGTATAACCAGAGAGAATACAAAATATGGCTTGCTGAGGATCCTATAGGCACAGACCACATGTTTCTCCAAGCTAAATGTTTCTTCGTTTCCTTTTTTTCTTCCTCTTCACACGTGTGGATTGTGGATCTGTGTATCTCTGCTGTCAGTATGACCTTCTTGGGCGACTGTGGATCGTATTTTGTAATGCAAATATTTGTCTGAACACAAATTGTAAAGAATTCATTGAGTTTTGTGAGATTTTTGCTACAATTCAATGTATTTTGATTTTTAAAATTTTATTTCTACTAACATTATGATATTGGTTGATTTTGTCGCAGTTTTTTTTATTTTATACTACTACATTCCTTTATCCGCACCCAATGGTGCATGGGGCACATTGGCACACCAAGTGCAGTGTATCTTGATAATTGTATTCATTAATGTAGGATGATCAGTACCAGTCCAAGGTATCACACATGAAATATTAATATTTCATGTTGACCCCCTGTGGAAATCGAACCTGAGATCTCATGCACGGTAACCAAATGCGCTACCACTGTGCTACGAGGTGGACAACTAACTAACTAACTAACCATCACGCCATTTCCCGAACGGGTAGGCAGAGAGGATAGAACGCCACACCACTCTGTCCTGGCATACTTCTCTTGCTTCCTTCACATTCATACATCTTCTCATGCACGCACGTCGATTATTCCGACTTCTTACATGCCCACTTTCAAGCACTTGTTTTACTTGATCATGCCATGTCTTTCTCGGCCTTCCTCGACTTCTACATCCAGGCACAGTCGCATCATATAATTTTTTATCCGTTCTTTCATCATCATTCGCTCTACATGACCGAACCAACGCGTAAAAGACCTTTCTTAATTTTGTCGATAATGCTTATCTCTGCCTTGCATTCTGCTCTAATTTAAACATTAGTGCACCTATGATACATAGTTTTACCACACATTCGCCTGAGAGATCGCATTTCAACTGCATTCAATCTACTTTCATCCTTATTTTTTCAACCCCTTACATAATGGTTGGTACCAGAACTCCTGCAATATATGTATTTATACCTATACACATTTAAAATTATTTCGTGTTAATATGCTCACATCGGATAAATTCGTTTTGCAAATAATAAAGAGTTAAAGCGAAAGTTCCCGATTTAGGGCCTCACGTACAAAATTGTAGACAGCAAAACTTGTTCAAAAATGTTACAATTTAATTTATAAAGAAATCCTTTGACTGCTGTTAAGCTTTATATTTTGAATTGAAGTAAGTACCTACCCACAAATCTTTAAAAAATGACTTTTAAAATATACTATGTGTAACACAGTGATTTGAGTAAAAAACATTATGTTAAATGTGAAATAAATAAATATTTGGTTAATAATTAATAAGATTAACTCAATGTTTGTACCAGCATAATTATTAATATAATCATATATTTAAAAACATGTATGTAGATAAATCGGTTGGTTTTTTCATCCTGATTTTCCTACCCCTATTTTAAAAACCATTGTTTCAGATCTAAGAGAATGACGGTAACGAAATTGCACTTCTTTCCAGAGTTTTTTTTTAAATTTCAATCTCTCCACGAATAATGAATAAAATCTCTAATATTGATCATCGTATTGTTACATAAAAATGTATTTAAATCCACATAGATATTGATGCACAATATGCATAATCTATTTGTCTCTTTTCCTTCTGACTCTTTTCTTTTGATTTTGGTCCAAAGTGATCGCGAAATTGCAATCATAACAAATCGTAGCTTTCGCATTGCACGGCATTCCAAGTCTGTGTTTTATAAATAGATTTCATCCCAATCCGAAGTCTCATGTCCCGAGACATAACATTACTTGTCTAACGCGTATTTCTGTCCTGTATTTTATATTATTTTGCAAAAATTACTCCATTTTCGCCATTTCCTCAAAAACTAGGGGTTTTAAATAACTGTTCCACTACAAACTGTTGTTATTGTGTCATTTCTTTTTACAGACAATTTTCAGAATAGGCCTTTTGTTAACAATTTACTATATTTTGTGCTCTAATTATCTTCAAAACATAAATGATTTGGTGTTTGTTGGGCATTCCTTCAAATCTATAATACTAATCTGTGAGTTTTTTAACTAATTGTTTGTTATCTTTACTACCAATTAGATTTTGGGATATTATTCCAACGTTTCGTGTGTGATTTTTATTGGTCAGATGTAAAAAATGTATCCACGTTCTGGGGTATGTTTGTTTCAAGTTAAGCGTATTCCTGCCCACGCTTGCAAATGTGCTCCTAGAATCCATTTCATTAAACTGCCGACCTGTGTCATTGTCACCTGAAATTTGGCAGTATAATGGATCACGGGTCCGCCCATTTGAATAAAAAAAGGCATATTCTTGTCACCTGTCTAACTTCATATTTTGAATACAACTCCTTTGGCTGCGTTGCCAAGTCTGCCATCGTAAGAAGCGACATTGCCGCATCTCGTAGCGGTGAACGTAAGCAATCAAAATACCAAATTCTTAATGTAGATACATTTTCTTTAATTTAACCCAGATTAAAGTATTATATTTACACCATCTATTTTCATCAAAAAACTTTATTTAAAATGGCTTATCAGTTGTGAAAATAAATAACCAAACCCATAATCATTTATTCTTAAGTCGATAATTTTGTGATTCCAACCACTTTGCTACTTCTCTTTTTTGAACTTTTTGCAACTTGAATTTAAAATTACAAATACATCAGCATAACTTTTATGGTAACTACGTTTTTCCAAGCTCCTTTTGCATACTAAAACAGGAAACATTCAACTGCATCTCATATCACATTCACAAACACAGTTTGATTAATTTATCGTATTCATGATGTTGAAACATGTGTATCTGTTGAATACATTTCAATGTTTTTGCTCGAAGTGTTGAGGACTTTCAATTATGCGCGAATATAGGCACTGGGCAGAATTGTAAATATTGTATCTTGTGTTGAAATCGACGTAATATCCGATGCTAAGAAGTGAATAATATATTATTAAAATTCGCTCGTTTTGCTTTACTAACTTGTTTTGGAATGTTCGCCAGCCTTCTCCAGTAGATGTTAAGTGTTTTGTGCCGGATGTAAGTAATTATTATTATTTAGTCCCTGTGTTTTTCTCTATCTTTTATAGCTCTGAATTTCCTTTCGGAGTAGCTACTTAGTATAAATAATATTGACGTCCAGTTTTTCTAGAATCTTCTTAAAGAATCTGTCTCCGTCCCCCGACGTTCCCCCTGCTTCGCCCCTCCGGTGCAATGGACTCTGGCGCCGTGTAAAAAATACTACGCATTTCTAGTTTCGCGATACTTTATGTGCATATGTATGTTTTTATTTATCTGGTGTCCCGTTTCGCACAAGGCCAAATGGACTATTTGAGTTTTACATAAATATTCCAATTGAAAATACGCGGTTGCCTCCATTCTTTCCACTGATTCACCCAGCTGGAAATACTAAAGCCACAAGTTACACCATGTCTCTTATCTCGCAGTTTCTTCACCATTTGGTCTCCTGTTGCTCGATCACAGATCACTATCGACGCGGTAATAAGCGACGTGATAACGATTTCTTACCATGGATGTTTAACGTTTTCGCGATCACAATGGAACACGCGTTAAAAGTTATCGATCGGGATTATTAAAAGAGCGCATCAAGTCGCTAGCCATTTTCCGAGATATATCTTCTTCGCACATATCTTCTTTCAATCTTTCTCGAGTGCCGTATTGCATTTAGCCGGCGTTCGGCAATCCAAATATTGAGAAAAGCAGTCGACATAATAAACAATCCGACACGCGCGTTGGCTTTCTTGATTTGACGTTTGACGTTTGGCCGCGATATTTATTATCATCTATGGTGCTCGGCAACGCTCGGCAATGCTCGGCAACGCGAACGTGGTATGAACGTATGTTCATTGTGATCGGTCAAATGGTTAGCGTTAGCACGTGGTTAGCACGTTTTTAACTACGTCTATAGTTATCTGTGATTGAGCTCCTGGTCACATTTTTTCCTCCCACTCTCAGGAATATGTCCAGCGGCCGACTATCACGGAACGCCACTTGAATACATTGTCATTGGATTACCTGAGCGACTACACTGTTCCCTGTTGTTGAATTATCGTAGAAACTAACATCTTGAAGTGATAAAACAAAGTAGGCCAAGATTAACTGCCAAAAAAACGGAAGCTAGGAATTAAACACTGGACTCCTACAACGTTCATCTAACGCTATAAATCTTCGGGATTTGTTTACGTAAAATGTGTCCCGGTAGTAAGTGTGATACAAGACATTGGGATTGAGGTGACGATACATACGGATATTTACGTAATTCATTCTAAAGTTGATATGAATCGGCACCTCAGTGACTGAAACCATCCTTGCCACTTGCCAACGGAGTTTCCATTCATGAACTTTGATTGTCTTCTTTTAAAATGTAAAAATAGACAAACCCTTTTGTATTCTTACTATCCTAGACCCTCTTTATTTCTCGGTTTTTGCTTTACACTATAACTCGTGTCCGCCTTTGCCCCCTAAAAAATATATAAAATATACTATTAGATATTACAGAATTAATGGTGCCTTAAAGTCGGTAGTATATCTAATAAGTGCTTATCAAAAGAGGCTAAATTGACAGTGCATAATGGAGTTCTGGTACCAACCCTTATGTATGGAAGCGAAGCATGGAGTTGGAAAAATAAGGATGAAAGTAAATTGAATGCAGTTGAAATGCGATCTCTCAGGCGAATGTGTGGTAAAACTATGTATCATCATAGGTGCACTAATGTTGAAATTAGAGCAGAATGCAAGGCAGAGATAAGCATTATCGACAAAATTAAGAAAGGTCTTTTACGTTGGTTCGGTCATGTAGAGCGAATGGATGATGAAAGAACGGCTAAAAAAATATATGATGCGACTGTGTCTGGTTGTAGAAGTCGAGGAAGGCCGAGAAAGACATGGCACGATCAAGTAAAACAAGTGCTTGAAAGTGGGCATGTAAGAAGTCGGAATAATCGACCTGCGTGCATGAGAAGATGTATGAATGTGGAGGAAGCAAGAGCAGTATGCCAGGACAAAGAGGTGTGGCGTTCTATCCTCTCTGCCTACCCCTTCGGGGAAATGGCGTGATGGTTAGTTAGTTAGTTATTAGATATTACATGCATACATAATATTTTATATTAAACCAAATTCATTAATGAACATTAAATACTCTACATTAAAAATCTAATTCTTCGTTTATTTCTCTTATGGCCTTCAAAACATTTTATTTTTCCTAATAAAGATTGTGTCTCGTTTGAAATGAAACTATCAAGATATTTAATAAATAATACCCATCTGTTTTTTCTACAGTACTTCAATAACATGTCGACTACATAACCACATGTTGTAGTAAACGATAAGATAGTACAATAAATATCATTGCTTACAGTTAGAACTGAGAACCTATTTATTTCGTGTTTTTGTGGTACTTATAGCCTTGGCTTCTTTAGGAAAAATAGTGTTATCATTTTTATTAATTATTTCTTACTTCATTTATTTGGTTAAAGTTTTAATTTTATAATATTTCCGATATACAAACTCCTTAACCAAACAATATTATCAAATATTTGGCGTCTGTGTATCCTAAGAAAACGTCTTAAATACAACTTAACTTTCTGAGGAATATTATTTTAATGAACCAGCAATTTAAAAAAACAATGCCTGTTTTCTTTAGCAATAAAATACGGCAAAATATACTCGAAAATCCTACCATCCCATCACCATAGTTTAATAATTTTAGTAACAACGTGATTCGCCTTACATATTATTAGTATTTTTTAAAGTTTACTTATCACGCTACTAATAATTATTTTCAATAAAAAAAAATTGTTATTAAAAAAACAAAAATTAAATTAAGCATCTAATAAAAAGAGTACACGATTGATTTAAACTACATTAGTGTGTTTAGCAACATTTTGTGTGTGTCTAAACCTTTATGAACAATGCTGGATTTTTCGACTAAATATTATAATAATCCATATTCTCGACCAAATTTCTTTGACTTTATTGAGATATCAGAATTAAGTGTAAGATGTAGTAAATGGAGATAGCTTGAAACAGGTTGAAGAATTTGTATATCTGGGAAGCATGTTCACTAGGGATGGTAATATGGACAAGGACATTGAAAGGAGGGTTAGTGCTGGTAACAGAGTTAATGGTGCCTTAAAGTCGGTCGTAGCTAATAAGCTCTTTTCAAAAGCGGCTAAATTGGCAGTTCGTAATGGAATTCTGGTACCAACCCTTATGTATGGAAGCAAACTTGAAGTTGGAAAAAGAAAGACGAAAGTAGATTGAATGCTGATGAAATGCGAAATCTCACTAACTAAACCTCGCGAAATGTCGCGAAGTGCACTTAAGTCAAAATTAGAGCAGAATTCAAGGCTGAGATAAGCATTATCGACAAACTTATTAAAGGTCTCTTACGATGGTTCGGTCATGTAGAGCGAATGGATGATGAAAGAACGGCTAAAATAATATATGATGTAGAATTTAAGGAAGGCCGAGAAAGACATGGCATGATCAAGTACACGTGCAAAGAGGACATGTGAGAAGTCGGGATAATCGACGTGAGTGCATGAGAAGATGTATGAATGTAGAGGAACCAAGAGAAGTATGCCAGGACAGAGTGGTGTAGCGTTCTACCCTCTCTACCTAAATGGCGTGATAGTTAGTTAGAACATAATCGAAAAAAATATTCTGGTGTCTACTTTATGTCCTTATACATCCAATTTGCTTTGAGCAAGAATCATTATATCAATATGATTACGTCTTACGTTTCTTGAATCTACGAGTAAATCCTTTCCTGTAGTTTTATTTACATTAATAACGACGTAATGTGTAGGAATAATGTATTGGCTGGCTGCTAATACTGTTACGCCATATTCTCGGAATCGGATGACCAACTTTAACGCGACCTGTTCAACTTGTGTTCATGATTTATACCTGTTTACTTTTAACTTGTACCTGTGTTGGGCAAAAAGATATAAGGAATAAACTGACATACTTTAGCATAAAAACTATTAATTAATTATATTAACATACATTACTTGACAACATATAAAATATGTATTTCTGAGTATTTCATTTTTTGGCTTCCCTTTTTGGATGCCTTTGGAAATTTTTTTTAGAAACTGAGGGTAAGCTTTAAAGCTTCACATTCAGTTATTTGATGAAATTTCTTTGAATATTTGAGGTATTAAAAGCAAAATTAGAAATTAAAGAAAAAAAATTAAAAAGATTTTACTTAATTTACTGTTTAACACTTAAAAATTGACATTTCTAGTTATGCTACTAAAAAGTGATCAACTCTTATTTTGCATAATAAGATGAAGAAGAACTTTAATTTTGTATAATATTGGAGAGTTTTGCTAGTCAAATAAAATGTGAGGCGGCCATGTTGTTTCTGGCGAAATACTATACATATTGTGTGTAATTGGCTGGATTCGAATAATTCTAATTATGCTTTACCAACTTAATGGACAATGCTAGGTTTGCGACGTCAAGATAAACTTTTTATTTTATTTTTAATATTTGGGTTTTTTTTAAACTCGCTGTTTTTAGGTAGGGAGATTTTCATATTAAACTTTATTTTGGCACCAATAAGGTATTTTCCGATTTTAGTGGAAATTCCTAATTTTGCTTACAATACGTATGTTAAGAGGTGCTTAGAATCTGACAAATAAAATTATTATTATCTGTCACTTTGTTGTTCTGTACGATTTTTTTTTTTACAAAATATCATAATGAATAAAATATTATCAACCTGCTTGGAACAAAACTGTCTGTAATACCAAACATCTTATTTTCAAGAAGTGCTCTGAAGAGATAGACTGATGAAGCATTATGTTGGATAATATTATAATCATGAATCCATGACGTATGTTTTAGAAAATATATTTTAAAATATATATCGAGAGCTCAGATATCCTTCAGAAGATGTCTTTTTGAATACAAAGACTATGATTTATATTTTATAGACATTACTTGATGGAATTCTATTATTATAACCATCCTTTTTTTATCCTGCTTTTTAATAACTAATAAAAGTTGAATAAAAATACTTTGTACACTTCCGCTTCTGTGAGTACAATGATACTTGTAGGTATTTAATATATTAAACAATGATACTTGTAGGTATTTAATATATTAAAACATGATACTTGTAGGTATTTAATGATACTTGTAGTATTTAATGATACTTGTAGGTATTTAATATATTAAACCATACGGTGCGGTGTAGTATAAACAGACGTAGGTATAACTAGTTGCCATGAATAATAATTTAATAATGGTTTAGATTCTTGAATGAATATAATGACTTTTAGTAGGACTTATTCTACAGTCCAAGGTGATGGGTAGTATGGGTGTGTTACCTACCTTTTACATACACTTTACCTTGAGTTTATTAAAGTTGTAAATTTAACATTGGAACCGCATTTATTACACTATTTCTAATCGATTTTCTGTGTAAAAACGTAAACAACTACATATATTTATTTTTCCTGCCAATTTGATTGGGATAAGGATATTTTATTTGTTATGTTGTGGTCAAACCTGTAACAAATTTAGTGTTTCTGGATAATTATTCGGCGTTTAAAAGTGTTGTCGGAAAATTAATACCCATCTTGCAGAAAATACATGACACGGTTTACGCCAAAGAAATATTCGAAAACACCCACGATCGGTATATTGGCGCATATCCGGGATAAAGATAATGGAATAACTGGGTGTTTTGGTTTTTTATCATCTCTGTCATCTCCTAGGACTCATTCCCCTTAGTGATAGTTGGTTAGAATAATTTTAATTCCACGGTAGTTTTCAATGGTAGACTAAATGTTTTTATTTGAATTGTTGCACAAATCACAAACATGGGAAACGGAGACCAAGGAAATAGAAATATGTAATGTAAAATTGAAGCTGTCATATTCGTCCGATGTGTTCTGGGCACAGCCGCGCCCGCCATGCGCCGCTCAGCGTCCCGAAATTGTGCCGCCGTTTAAATTTGACTTATGAAATGTTTACGGGCCCAGAATAGCTCGGCAGGCCGACGAACCCACAGGAAGCGGCCGGCAGGAAGTGCCTCCCCCGCCTCGCTCCTCCGCGGCCGCTCCGGACAGGCGGGACCAGCGACCAGCCACCAGCCAGAAGGCAGAAGGCAGAAGGCAGAACCCTACCATCGACTGTCCACGTCCGCACAGCCATTACCCATTACAGTGCCACTTTACCGTAAGAAGACACAAATATCGAGCCAAACTACCAGCAGTACGAGATAAAAATAAAGAGTCGAGCACAGACGCGGAATGCTCGTTCATCGCTCTGTATCTTGACCTTGAGTCTGCGCTAGTGTGCTGTACTCGTGTTGTCGTCTTTGTCTATCTCGTCTTCAACCATCCATCCACCTTCCAGCAATGTGAATTGATAATTTTCAACAAATAAATTTGAAATTATATTACCGTGACTAACGTTTCAGAATCTCAAAAGGTAATAAACCAACATTTAAGTACTTCACAAATTCATTTTCTAAATCTCTCGAAGTCAAATTGTAATTTATACCGCCTGTGCTGTTAAATAAAGTATAAAGTTGTTTCTCGTAACGTTTATGATACAATAAATAAATAAGTTGTCTTAATAATAAATAATATCCACTAATCCACTACAATATCACTATCCGCGCTTACGTAATATCTGCCGGTTGACCTAATTGTGACGGGTCAGGCTTAGGAATTTTATATTTTCTCCGCGTCCAAAATATCATATCCTCCATCACGCGAAGAGACGGAGTTTAATTTTATTCTCGATCTTTCGACTCGAAAGTAATTCAAATTCCAATAATGTATCCATTGCCCCAGTAAGTTGAGCTCGGTCGCTGTTCATCGCCCGTTACTTCTGATACTCCACCTATGTAGTTCCCTGCGAAAGTAACCCGGCACTTGATGTAAAGGCGGATTCAAAAATAAAATACGTGAAAGTGTAACGTATCAGTCCGTCGCCCTTTGCTATTGGGTGGCTTTGTTTTAAACCGAACACCGCGATTCTGCGGCTTGTAGCGATTTGGGCTCTGCTTCCGTATAGGGACCCACTTCTCATTGAATAATTGGTCTCTGTAGCCTTCACTGTGTTATGTCAATAAAAACACTTCTGAGTTGTCATAATCGAGGTCGTATCTAGCCGAGGAAAGGCGATGGCTGCCGCTAACGGTACCGAGCCGGGAGTCCAGCGAAAGTTCGGATTCACCAAATGGAGATAGTGCACGCGGCCTTGCCGGTCAGGCGAGTTATCGGACACCTACTCGGGAGGGATATTCCGCGGATCCTTGTTCGGGTAAGGTATCTAGCCGAGGAAAGGCGATGGCTGCCGCTAACGGTACCGAGCCGGGAGTCCAGCGAAAGTTCGGATTCACCAAATGGAGATAGTGCACGCGGCCTTGCCGGGTCAGGCGAGTTATCGGACACCTACTCGGGAGGGATATTCCGCGGATCCTTGTTCGGGTAAGGTATCTAGCCGAGGAAAGGCGATGGCTGCCGCTAACGGTACCGAGCCGGGAGTCCAGCGAAAGTTCGGATTCACCAAATGGAGATAGTGCACGCGGCCTTGCCGGGTCAGGCGAGTTATCGGACACCTACTCGGGAGGAATATTCCGCGGATCCTTGTTCGGGTAAGGTGTGGTACGCGTAGGCGGGCTACGCAGCGCTGGAGACGGACTCAAGCCTATAGGCTCTATTCTACGCTAGCACTGTAGATATCTATTCACTATGGACGCACCTGTATAAATGTTGGAATCTCGCTGGAAGGTACTAGTTGCGTATTTGCATACTTGAATGACACTCCTGTTGGCATGGCGTGTTGAATATTTTTTTTATCGAAAGAACATGCGGAATCTCGCATAATGATTACGCTATTATACTAGTCATTATGAACTGATTGGTAGCTTGTCTCCGAATTCCTCATTAGTTATGTATAACGATTTAAGGACCATCCATAAAAGAAAATAGGCATTTGACACCAATTTATTACTTGTATTTTTAATACGCGAACTGCTTTACAAAATACTTCAACGTAATTTAAAAATAAATTCGCAAGATTCGAGAATTCTCGCATACGAAAACACGCTAAAACATAGACGACCTTCAGAATGTTAAATTATCCATAACTTTATTTTATTTTAAAAAACAAGAAACTCACTCTGTAATAACGATCCGAATGATCCCATGCCACGCCTTATACAACATTGTACTTGAATTATAATCCATTTGGTTATTCTGTACGTATACATTTGACTAACGAAGTTCTCGCGTGATAGACAAGGGAACAGATATAGGATCTCTCTGAGCCCTGAGGCGCTCCGAAGGTGCTCACATTACCCACCAGTGTTAGCCAGCCAAGGGTCAGGCAGTCAGCCACTTTCCTTGGTACTTACTACGTATTGTGCATGTACATAGTACATACCCGAACACGAGATGCTCTGGAATGCAACAATGCACAAAACCCGAGCACTTGTCGAGATAGACACAATGGATCAGTTTGAATTAGATAAAATCCCCTCAAATTTCAATCAGATTAGCTGATGCCCAAAAATGATGATTCAAAGAAAAGTAATTAAGGTAAAACAATCGAGAGTTTGTATGGCGTGCTATATCCAATATGAAATATTATGTTATTATTCATTGTGAGTTTTTAGTAAGAAGCAAATAAAAACATCGGTTCATGTTCGCATGAATGAATAACAACGTTGATTGATACATAATTTTGTTCAAATTCCAGCCAAACGTTTAGCATATTGAATTTTTGTACCTACCCGTGATTGTATTAGTTTGTAATGTATATACTTGCACAATATATTATTACATTACATACAACTGTACAGTGTACACGTTATATTCGTGTATACAGACAAGCACACTGTTGCCATACCAGTAATGAATGGTTTCATTCATCGTTGTGTCTGTTAACTGTCATACTTCATAAAAGAAAACGTTATCGAGAGAAATAATTTATCAGTTTATATCAGCAATTTATATGCGTTGTTATTTGATCATTTACAGATTTCCTTTTTTAGATTCTGTATTGTGGGTATAACATTAATTTATCTGATTTAAAGCTTTATGCAAAAACAAACCTGCCTTCATGCTTCAGCGCTGGTTGATATTATTATATTTTGTTCGAGCAAGCCAAATACTTTGATTCTTTAACAAGCTTACATGATCCGTTTTACGATGATTATTGTAATTTATTTGCGCTAAAATTACAATATATTCTACTATTATTTAAGTGCTTTACACTTTCGTTTGAGCTGAAAAAGCAACTAAACTAATAAATTTAGATACTAGTTTTGCGGCCCTCGTTCATTTTCGATAAAGCAGTATACACATTTGTTTTTTAAATTAAATTATTCATGTTTTACAGTGTTTCAAAAGTAATGCTGATAGTGTGTTAATTTGTACGGGTCTTTAAAACTTTAAAGCGTCTTAATCCTAAGTCTGAAAATCTTTCATGATGGATTATTCTGAAATCTTTTCGTAAGTACCCTTAATTCATTTATGGTATAAATAATATACACTATCCATCTCTTTCGCCCTTTCATAATGGACAAAAATTATTAACGGGATGTGGGAAAACAAAATTTGCAACAAATCATTAAAAACCACCGATCAAAACTTGCGGTACTATAGCTCTCTGTTAGGTCATATGATAAAAACAACTTTCGACATCCATGTGTCGGTTAAGGAATAAAAATATCGTAGCGTTATCAACTATTTTTCATATAGTAAGTTGAAATACAATTTTTTTATCAATCCGTTATCTGAGTCGGTCGCCATATTGTAAGTAGATAGTAGGTACCCTATGGATGCTGCATACGATAACCCCTTGTAAAGTTCGGTACGCTGTGAAATTACTTTAATTTAATTTTTTTGCAAAAAATCGACTTCCTGATACATTTTTTAAAAAAAAATTTCTGCCCAAATACTGTCCAACTCAAATAAACACATCATTAATATCAAATATGAGAATTTCTTTAAATAAATTATCCTAGTTTTAGTGTTTGTCTATTTTTTCATGTTGACAGAATACTGGTAGTGTTTTAAATTTTTTATCTAGTTTAGTAACCTTTTGACTGTTGCTGATACGATACCCTATATTTTACAGATACAAAGGCGCATATTCATGTTTAGTTTATTTAGGAAATATTTCTACTGTTTTATATAATCATAGTACATAGATTGTTGCAGGCGCTATTCTTAATAAAACACATTTAAAACAATATTTTTATATTTATATTCGGACTGAGTTTTACGATCATCAACGATAGTTAAGCATATTTTTTACCTTTCTTCAGATGGCCAACTTTAGAAGAACTTTAGTCTCCTTGACGATGACATTCCACTTTATGAGTTTTCTGTTCCAGCAATCCCAGCTTTATCTGCACCAATTATATTTTTATCTACTCTATTGAAAAGCTAATCCAAATGCTAATATATGCAAGTTGTTCACCATTTCTAGTCACTAGTCACGGTTGCACTTACTTATTATTAAGAATTCAGCGAAAAGTAATGTAATGAATGATTCGTGAAACAGTATTTCACTTTTGCTTCACTGTTTTACGAGTAGATTGCTAATTTAGTGCTTAATTTTCAGTTTCCACTTTGTGCAACAACAAAAAATACAAATTATCTTGTCTACTACGATCATTGCCGAAACCTCATGATACACGAGACAGTCTCATGATACACAAGACAGTCTCATGATACACGAGACAGTCTCATGATATCCGTCTCGGGGTGTAGTGGTTAGCGCATTAGACGAACAAGCATGAGATCACGGATTCGATTTCCGACGGGGACAATATGAAATGTTTATTTATTAAAATGAGGTTTTCACATAAAACCTATATTAGTGATACCTTGGGCTTGCGGTTAAGCTTAAGACTGATCATTTAGCCTTCATGCAACAAATTATCCAGATTCACTTCACTCGGTGTACCGATGCAGTGTCCTATGCACCACCACTAGATACTAATAAGGGAAAGTAATAGTATATGAATTTATTTTTTTTGACAACAACATTTTGAATGAATACAAATACTTGTAGACAAATTACTGGATTATACCCATGCAGGGCTGATATCAGATATTATTGATATCTCAACAGAGACAAAGAAACTCTGGAAGTATTTGTATTCATTCAAAATGTTGTTACTGGTAAAAATAAAAAGCAAATAAAAATTGGAGAGACATCTTCTAGGCGTCTTCTAGTAAGTAATCAAGTTCGGATGAACCTTACCTACGCCAATAAAGTTAGATTGCCAAAAAATGCTTATCTGTCTTCTCAACAGATGTCACTATAGGGAAAAAATATTAAAAATCTGTCGAAAACACAACTCGCATGTGGATTCTTCTGTACAAACTCAACATATATACAAGATTCAAAAATTTGTCATACATGGTTGTCAGATGAAGGGCGGAATGGGGAATGTTGTAATACATCAAGTGGCCACTTAACCCAGCCAATGACAGGTCATAAGCCCTGTAAACGCCTAGATAACCCACATTCGTTTACAGAGTTTCTCTGTCTCTGTTGAGATATCAATAATGTCTTATTTTTTTGGTTGCTTTTTTTCCAATCGATCGAAATTCTATCTTTCAGTTGCAATTTGGCATCTTTCATTTCAATGTAAATACTTGATCAGTGTAAAGTAAGCCTTAGTGCCTGGAGTTGCCATCATGAAGATAGTGTCGGAGCGCTTCGTGTGAAGTTGTGTATTCAAAACATGATGAACTGTGGCGGTACTTTGATGTATCGTGCTTCCATACTGCTGTGGTTTGGTGCCGCTATCAACCAAAGCGAACATACACACTGTAATGCAGAAAACATTCAGAATCAGTATTATATCTTCCGGATGTTATCAGTTGGGTATTTATAATGAAAATATAATATCTACTATAGAGTGCATTTCCTTTGTATTTGATACCTAAAAAACTCAAATTCGTCTTTGTTGATTATCATTTTATTTATTTTTTAATTTTTAGCTTTTTATCAGTAACCCCCCAGTCAGCTTATCGTTTTTATACATTTTGATTGTAATATTATTAAGACTTGAATGATCATTTCAACATGCCACCATTTGTCCTTAGGGCATCTGGATCTTTCATTGCATCATTCCTAAGTACTTCTATTTGTTTACTCTATGTGAATGGAGTAGTTGTTCAAGTGCATATCATATGTGGCAGTTTTAGATACAGCTGTTACAAATGTTTCATAACGATAAGAAAGGTGACAAATCCAAAATCTACTGTTTTTGAAGGGTGAGAAAGGGCATATTGACGCACATTGTAAGTTGTAAGCAAACACGCAAGCTTCTGATGTAGATTTTGGTTTATTTTTTATTTCGTGTAGGTCGTTTAAAGTCAAACGTATTAGATTTGTTTTTATAAAATATTTTTTCTGTACTTTTAATTCTCCCTTACGTTTGGTATACGATAATATGTTAGGTAAACACTCACGTAATAAATATGTTTCTCACTTCTTTAATCCACGAATCCATTTATATAATCCAATTTCAAATGTATTTCCGCAGGCACTAAATCAATAATCACGACCCCAAAAACCGTTCAAACAAATCTCATAATTCAAAAGTTCGTGATTTCTTTGGAAATTAATATTTTTAGCAGACTATCGCATAAATTCGCTCCTGCCCACTACAGGTGTTTGGCGGGAATGCAGAGGTTTCCTGCTATTGGCTACATCGCTCCTGACTAAAATACAGAGATACGATTTAATGAAAACACATTCTGCATCACCATGTGGTGGCTAGCTACAGCTTCCAACTCGAACAGAAAATTTACGAAATGCTCGGAATTCTTTCCGGGCATTTCGTAAATTATTAATAGTAAGTTTATTTACTAATAAACAGCATTCAAAACAGTTGCCATCAAAACATTGGGAAAATTTACTGCAATGTCGTGCTAGATAAAAAAAGGTTCGAAAAGGACTCTTAGTGCCAATACCATCATTATCATCATACCATATGGAGCGTGGATTCCGCAAACTGCCAAATCCACGTCCCGCAGCTCTGGCGCAAACTGCCGGCGAATGTCAACAGTGGGACGCCGACAACCTGATGCCTTGTAAAATAGGCAAGCATGGTGGCGGCTCTCGGGAAGCATACGTAGTATAGCAGAAACGCCTTCGCCGATGACAGTAGATACCAGTACGACTTTTTCCAAAGTATGTAAGTAGCTGTCATTGTTGATGCATGCTGGTTCTGTGTAGAAGTATCAGTAAGTTCGACAGTTGTATCAGAGCTCATGTCATGTCGGTGGTCGGTGTCCTATCTCCGTGACATGGTGTGCACCGCCTATATGTAATCTGTGATGTTCTCGTGTCGCACTTCGCCTATTGCTGCGGGGGACTGCGGACCGGAGTGGAGAGCCGCGAGATTTGTGACGCCAGCGATTCTGGGAACTGGGAAGTCTCGCGGACAGGCCAGATATTTCGATACGCGATAAATCTTACATAAGACAGCCATCCGGGATGTGTTTAGTTTTTACGTGTGTTGTCTGATCAAAGGAAAACTTTTGATATACAAAAATAGGGACTCAACCTCTCATTTCCTCTAGTTTTTACACTCGTATGCAATATACACGTATTTTAAGAGATGAGCTGTGAAAGATGGGTATCGATAAAATTTAATGTATTTTTAAAAACCTTTTCTTGCTATTCGTTCATATCTTGTTTTATACGTATATATTTTATTTGTTTTTATGTTTTGTGCGGAGTTCATTGGACGCAACATTTTTTACTTATTTTCTAATTTGGGGCATGATCAAGTAAAACAAGTGCTTGAAAGTGGGCATAAAAGTCGATATAATTCGACGTGCGTGCATGAGGAGATGTATTGTGGAGGAAGCAAGAGAAGTGTGCATACAGAGTGGTGTGGCGTTCTACTCTCTGCTATTCGGGGAAATGGCGTGATGGTTAGTTAGTTAGTTAGTTTTCTAATTTTCTCAGCTCATAAACGCAATAATTTTCGCATTTTTTACCTTGCATATTATCTACTTACTATTACATTTTAATGTTTACATTAGCTCTAGGTAATTATAATTTTTTTTAATTGTTTTATTAATTTTTTATTGGACTACCAAATTAATATCTTAATTTGATTATTATAATATAAAAGACCGATTGTTTGTACTCAGTTCGTTTTATGACATTCATTCTCATCGCCTAGTTTAGATTCTCCTTACCTGAATGGTCTTGAAGACTAAGACTAAAATGAGTTTTTGGTGCGCTTAATGGAACGCTATTGCATACGAATGTTCTAATTTTCTATGAATAAACTAGCGCGCAATTGCAAGTACGTAAAACTTTATAGGGTTAATAATTTAAATGACACAGCGTCTCTATTTCTCTCTATATCTATTTTTCACATTTGATTCATACTTGCTTTTAAGTCCCCTGTGACATTAGCAGAACATAAACGTGCTACACTCTATAGACCACGTTGTTTGTTCTAAGTGTCAATCATGAATGAATTGGTAATCAAAGTGAACTGCTAATAATATTCGTCGCTGATTGATGTATTTGCTGTTGGCTATCGTCATTTATAAGCCATCTGCCTTCCGTATTCTGTAATTACGCGCAGTTCAACGAATATACCAGTATACTGAATAACCGAATGAAGATACGTTTATTGGACAGACATAACTTACTGATCTACGAAATTGAATCACGGCTATTCGAAATATTGGTTATTTAATCAGCTTGTCCAATACTTTGACCTGCCGGTGAACAGATAAAGTAAAATGATAGTCAGGCACGTTCGCCACATAAATAGCGTGATTGGTCTAGTGTCTACTTGTCTAGTACCTGCGATTCTAACATGCTAAGTTCACTTCAATGTTGTATTATAGTTCGAATGCCAACCACAGCTAATAATCCACCGTACAGTGTAATGCCATACAAATCGCTTCATTTCAAGGTAAATTTTCTAATACACTAGCAGTTTTAATGACTGCTTGTTGGGAGTAAGTTACGTAGCTATATCGCGTCGCTCGGTCAAACGTGCGTTGTGGATTGGGGTTTAGTAATCACCTTGTTCCAACTATAGTTTGGTGTTTAACTGGAATATAACAAACGGGGCGTAGTTTTATTATTGGCTCGGTTTTTTCACTGGTATTCGTCAGAATGTATTATCGCCTCTGTGTTGCAGTGTCAGTGTATGCGTGGCTGTGTCTGTGTTCTCTTGTGACGTAACAGCCATTCATAGTTTCAGTATTGGCCAGGGAGCACTTGGCACACCTCACACTTTGGCCATGCAACGCGGCCATCGGAAACATCTTTTATTTTTATGATAATTAGTTATCGAATGAATACATTAATTATTACGATTCCATCGCTTTTATTCAGGATAAAACTGACGACGATTTTGAAGATTATTAATTAATATTAACGCGGCAAATTAAAATATTTTCATAATTCATTTACTTATGTTAAGTAGATATTCTGGTAGCTGTATGCGAGATGATTATTTTAAAATTTATTCAATGCTTAATTTATAATTGTAATTTCATTATCTATAAATGCAAAATGGGAAAAAACACGGGTGTATTATGTCAACCGTCTAAAAATTTTGTATTGAACCTACATGTGCAATTTAATGTACTTAATTAATACTCGTATGTGTTCATTTTATTCAAATCCAAAGATCACCCAAGAAAGAAATATTTAAAGCATTCAATTATTTTCTTTCAACATACCTAGGTAATTTTAAATTCAAAGTTTGGAAGAATGATCATTAGGTACTCTTTTCATTATTTATGAATGAGGATTTCGCTTTTCAGAATTATTCATACATCACAAATCCTAAAACCTTTGTAAGATCTTGTGTCTTATTCTATATTAAACATCATTGTAAATAAAACCTTTTTGGCTCTATGCAAAGTGTTTAAGAAACAATAATTTATCCTTACAAAATTCATACTTTAGAGGGAATGATGCCACGTGACCTCAACCGCTTCTCGTATCCGTACCTCAATCGTATTCCTCCATTTTCTCCCTGGAATTTAATGCTTTTTTCACTTTGTAAATAAATAAAAATATACATATATAATAATATCAGTGGCGTGCGCTGACTTTTGAAACAGGGTAAGCGGTCAAGGGGAGGAAAGAACACAGATTTTCTTTATTTGATAAACATTATAATCATCATCATTTCAATTTCCAAGGAACACAGAAATGTGGCAACGTACTCAGCACCCACTGCTATCAACTGTTATGATTGCTTACACTTACAGCCAATTTTCTGCGGGATTACGTTTAATAATTAAAATATAACTTCATGTATGTATAGAGATAGAGAATTGTTTTTTAGTACTAAGCTGAGGTTCGAGGCTTGACCAATCTTGTTTTCTTCTTCCAATTTATGTTTTGCATCATGTTCCATTTACTGAACGAAACTTGCTTTGATAAAAATATGAACAAAAAAAGTTTAAAGTTAAAATCAAGGCTAAATTCAAATACCTAATAGTTTCTTTTGCAACAAATTTTGACATAAAAGGAACTTTTATTTGAATTTAGCCCTGACTTTAACTTTAATGTACTTTATACTATCTCTTAATAACTTTTGCTTCTTAACTTCATAACTTTTGGTATAGTGCCCACCTCCTCTCATTTTTCTTGAAATTATCAATTAACGTACCCCTAGTTTTATATAATTTTTCTCCTTAATTTTTACTTTACTTTAATCTTAACTTACCCTTCAATATTTTTCTAAATATGGACACATCACTGTCTATTCTATTCACTTATTTTTACTATCATTAAATATGTTACTATTTTAATGTACTGTTTGTTCCCTAAATAAATGAAAATAAAATAAAATAAAAAATTATAATAAAATAAAATACTATATTTGGAAATAATTTTTTTTTTAAATGAAAATTTAAAAACTTTTTTCGTGCAACCGGGCATTATTCATTTTTTAAAATTTCGTAAGGCATGCGTAGATGAACAATTACCGGAAATTTCAAATCGGTAAAACGGTTTTCTACATATTTTTTATTTTTTTTAATTTGGAGACAGGTTTACAGTTTACATAGTGAAATTTGAAACATTTCGCTACAGCTGTAGTTTTACTCCAAATCTCAGCCAAGTTTTTTTGACAGGCTAGCGAATTAGCTATCTAAACTAGGCCTAAGACCTTCGAACAAGAATTTCAGAGAAGTGACATCCCATACTGTGGAATACTTGACAGTTTTAGCTACAGAGATGCTTTAGTGTCTAGGTGTCTAGTTACCCACTACGTCACTCACTACGTCAAAAAAATCCGATCTTAATAGGCACCTACGGTCTTACCACACTAGACCATCTACGTACTACTGTATTACACTACTGTATTTCGTGTTTTTTTAGCTACTGTAAGTGCTGGAGTCGCATATTTAGATAAAACGTAAAAACCGGTGGAATTTAAAAAAAAAAAAAAAAAAAAAAAATCTTAACTTACCCTTCAATATTTTTCTAAATATGATAATAAGTGGTGTTACTATGATGTAAATTAACCCTAGGAAAATATAAAATACTTTTTGGAAATTTTTAGGAAATTTAAAAAACTGTATGGAACCGGCTCCCTTTCTAAGGCATGAATTTAATGTTCGAAATTTTCCTAAGATAAAACGGTTTTCACGTGCATTTAAATTCGTTAATTTATTACGCTAAGTTACATATGAAATTTCGGTTTCACACATTTAGGCAGAAAAAAATGAAGGTCGTCTATCTAAACTAGGCCAAAGACCTTCGCCAAGAATCGAGAAGTGCGAATCTGGAAAAATTTCAGACAAACATGATTACCTACTGACAAACCTCGTCCTAATATTTCCAACCTCTCTGAAAACAGTAAAATTAAACTGTTTGATTAAAAACTGATAAGACTGAATTGACTGGAATTTGTAATTAAGTGGTGATATGAAATTACCTAAAGCGTAAACTTAAAATAAAAAAAGTTTTTGCTGAACTGCCGTAAAATTGAATTGATAATAATGATAGGATAAAAATAGTTAAGTGTAATGTAAAATTCCAACCTCTCTTAGTCTATGTAAAAAAATAAGATAATTGAAAACTTAAAATAAAAATAAATAAAATAATAAATAATAAAAAATAAAAATAAAATCTGACAAATACACTCAGTTGCTCAATCACAGATAAATATCGACGTAGTTAAAAACGTGCTAACCACGTGCTAACGCTAACGATTGACCGATCACAATGAGCATACGTTCCATACCACGTTCGCCGAGCCGAGCATTGCCGAAGCAACATTGGATCGAATCGCGGCCGAACGTCAAGCGCTCGTTTAATAATCCCGATCGATAACTTTTAACGCGTGTTCCATTGTGATCGCGAAAACGTTCAACATCCATAGGTAAGAAATCGTTATCACGTCGCTTATTACCGAGTCGATAGTGATCTGTGATCGAGCAACAGGTAGAATTTTACAATAATATACATATACGAGTACAAAGTATAACCAAAACTCGACGTGCAAGCAAGAAAACCAGTGAATCTACGTCATATTTGGAGTCGATTTTGAAATTTTATTTTTTTATTTGACGCATAGTTTTCGAGAAAATTGAATAAGAACTTGATTTTTTTTCGATAAATGTTTGCAAATTGCCATCGAATATCATTTATTTAGTTAAATTAATACTATCCATAGAGAAAACAAAATAAAAAACTGATTTTTAATAAGAATTTGTGGAATTTTACTTAATCTGCCGTACTTATGAAAGCCTTTACGAGAAGAAAAAACACATTTTCAAGCTCAGATTCAAAAGTCATATTACAAATTCGACCTTAAATATGATGTAGATTCACCAGGCTTCGGGTTGTACTACTAATTTTTTAACCATGTATAATATGTATAATATAAAACTATGTATGATAGGTGTACTTATGTTTAAATTAGAGCAGAATGCAAGGCTGAGATAAGCATTATCGACAAAATTAAGAAAGGTCTTTTACGTTGGTTCGGTCATGTAGAGCGAATGGATGATGAAAGAACGGCTAAAAAAAATATATGATGCGACTGTGTCTGGTTGTAGAAGTCGAGGAAGGCCGAGAAAGACATGGCATGATCAAGTAAAACAAGTGCTTGAAAGTGGGCATGTAAGAAGTCGGAATAATCGACGTGCGTGCATGAGAAGATGTATGAATGTGGAGGAAGCAAGAGAAGTATGCCAGGACAGAGTGGTGTGGCGTTCTATCCTCTCTGCCTACCCTTCAGGGAAATGGCGTGATGGTTAGTTAGTTAGTTAGTTTATAATATAGCCTTTTTAATTTACATCGTAAGACTTTTCTAAAAATTCTATTTTTTACCTATAAATCTATTTTTATCTTGATGTCTTATAAAAGTTCCGGTCGGGAGTTATAAGATATAAATATGAAAAATCACATTTTAAATAAATATTTCTTATTGACACGTTCGGAATGGATCCCTGGTTAACATGCATGGTGGCAAAACGTGATAACCTTTACACCACGAAGCAGATATTATACTATTCAATTAAACAAAATAATATATTCTAACATTTTTCTTAACACATTACATAATTTGATTTCATCGATAAAACATGGCGATAAAGTGATTTCTCCGAATGTCTCTTACATGTGTTTTAGAAAAAAAATGTGTGAAGTCTCTTATACATTTGTATTTTAGAAAAAAATATGTGAAGGACGTACGGCCAAATAATAATTTGTTACGTATACAGTCGAGGTCGAAATTTCTCGCCCATTACCAGATCATTTTTCATCTCTAGGTGAATGAACTTGAATGGAGGTTTACACGAAAAAACGTCAGAATAGGACTGAATAGACGTTAAAAATATTTGTAGACTGTATTATATTTTAATAGTTTAAAGCAAGGTTTCAACAATATTTTATTTACAAAGGATAAATTTAGAAATTATAATAATAATATAAAAAATTAAGGTATTGTTAAGTAATAGTAACTATTTAAATGAAAGATAGACGATCAATTTAAGATTACTGACGATGTTTTTAATCTTTTTATGGTGAAATTTCTGTGAGCTCTGTAAAATCGCGTCACCGGCAGTCAGCTGGATATTTAAAATTTAGAACAATTCAAAAATAATACGGAACCCAATTCAACCGTCCAGAGTCGTGTGCCCTCCCCCCCGCACCGCCTTCCTCACCATACCTCATCACCCAAACCGGCTAGTGGTCCAGCGAGTTATGGGCGATACTGTTCAAGCGTGGAGGAAGGAAATTTATAGCACATTTATACAAAGGACGTAATTATCACAAGAAGCCGTAGATTCATAGAATTAAATGAAAGACATCTTTCATTACAGGGCTGTTAGTCAATCCTTTTTGCGTTCGTCTAGCCAAGGCAATACACCGATCTTTCAAAGGTTCAACGCCGGGTTAAGTGTAAAGAGATCTTTGTGAAAAAGAGTCGTTTGTTTATTTTATATTTATCTGTATCGGTTTGTTTGATTTGCTCCTTTTGCGCGGTGATTTCGAATGATATGCTTCTTGTCCGATTTTTCTTGTTGGAGGTTTTAGTCTTTATTGCTTTTCGTAAAATGGCCGCCAACCGTGTTACGCTCGCGTCTTGTCTTGTTTTATATTCTCTTCCACAAAAGGATACTCTCGTGTCTTATTTTTGTACCAATGAAACGTACTAAAATCGAAATTAATATGATAAAATTAAAATCGATTGTGGAAAAATATCGAAAACATTTAGTTCGTCAAAAACTAAACTCAACTTTAAAAGAAGCACAATTCAATCTAAGATAGTAATATATTGTCTTCCTATCACTTTTTTGCGATTGTTTAATAAATAACATCTTTATGATTGTTTATTTCACATAATTCATACGTACCTTTTTTCGATTATGGTTTTAAAAGCCTTATAACCTGTCTATCATTCCAGAGTAATGACTAACTTCTGTATTGATAAAAAAGAGTTATTACTTCAATTATTGTTCTAGTATTATCTAAATAATGTTTGATCAAAAGATTGGCACCTGAATTTGCCAAGACTGAATGTGTAGTGGGGTGGGCATTTGGTAGTAAATTTGCGGCAGCATATCGTTAGCAGTTGTTTGTTCCTTTATTCGTCCTCTGCAACACGTTCGGCAATGTTTTTTGTGCAAATATTTCGACTTTATTATAAAGCGGCGAGCAATTTTAATTGCCTAAAAAACACCATCACGTAACCCAGAAGCTATGATCAAATATAATAATAGTATTGAGTATGTTTAGCTTTGTGGCCATTGAGATAAAATTACCATTTATCTTTGCCCGTTCAACTTGAAATAATCGACTATTTTGTTCGTCACGTGGTTCCGCCGAAATGCACTAATCTAAAGCAATACCTCGTTACTGCGCTGTCTGTGTCCTCAACATGTCATTATTACTCGGTTCACGAGTCTAATACAAATATTTGCAAATTCTTGAGGAATCAAGGCTACGGATGTTCTACGTGTGAAGTGTCATTACTAAAGTACATTGAAATGTGATCTTCGTTGTATATTTTTGGTACTTTTCGCATTTTCTTGTTTAGACAACACTGTTGAACATGCAATGCAAAAGAACACTTTGCTGCAGACATTTAAGATAAGAAACAATATTGTTGTCTACAGCGTTCGCTTCTTGAAACTTTTGCTTTATTTCAAGATGTTATCTCAAATTTGATATCTCATTTCAAGGTAGTTGTAAATAAAGTTTGATTAATGCGACAGGACTGCTGGTACTGATAGTTAGTATTATTTACACAGTAGTTGACATATTTACCAGCTTTTTGCCTAGTCTGTCGTGCTTCGTGCTAGGCATTAGCTTTTACTTGACTTGTTTCATTACTGACTCACTCGGTACTCGGCTAATATTATTAATAAATGGTCACTAAATTTCCCGAGTTCATTCGAATTAATTGCATAATTAACACTGGAAGGGAATACACTCACACGTTGCTCATTGTAAGGAATGGCAATCGGAAAGTCAAGTGAGGTGAATTGGCGGGATTCTGAGGGACTATAGCGAGAGGTCAACTGAATTGGTAACATTTTATTTTGCGCTATCTTAACCTGACTATTGAGATACCGATTTCTATCATTAAATAAGAAAATTAGATGGATCAATAAGGCGCCGATCAACCCGGCGCAAGGTGGCGTCATCAAAATCCAACAATCTCAATTAATTGCTATTTTTAAATTGTCATCAATAAAAAAAGTATTGCAAATTTTCCAACAAGCGTTATCTCTAATATTTTGGTTTGATGTCCCTGAATGAATATAAACTAGATAGATTGTATAATTTATGGAGTTGTTGCTTTAATTAACTTGCATTTGTTTAATCTATTGTTAAAGGAATAATCAATATTTTCATTCATGCCATGAATACTGATAACACTAAATATTACGTCAACACTATTAATGTGAAAATGTTATGTACATATTCTGATTAAACGTTACATACTTAATTACAGAGACTTCATTCACAATATTCCTAATCGTTATTTACAATAAGCTATTTAGATTTTGCATTTTTATCGCGAATTATTTATCATACTCGTTTTCGAGTTTGGAAAAAATTTTCTTAATTTATTTTTGAATATCTTATAAACAACTTCGATCGCGTTTGCACAAAAAAATACGTTGTCTAGTGTTTGGTCCGATCGATATGTTTGTAATGGGCACAATCAAACCTGTAAGCAATTATGATTTTTTAAAACGTAAACACTGGAATTTCTGAAAAAATGTGGGGATCTAATTGTAAACCATATCTATTTATTTTAAAATAAATAAATAAATAAACTCCTATTTGCAGTATGACTATACACTATACAGATACTGGGTTTTAGCTATGAGGAAAAAAAGATATAACGGAGTTGTCGAGATGGTGCAAGATGTACAAAATGGCAAGTTTCAATATCCAATTTCTGTTTTCTGGTATGACGGGCCTGGTCCAGTATATGGAATACAGAACAACAGCACAATGAAGTAGTGTTCAGGGAGATACCTCGTGAGTACAGCTGTCTCAACGAGGAGTGAGGACGCTGGCAACTATTTACACTCCACGATTGGGGTGTTTACATAAGCGATGCCTTCGTGTTATTTCATTCCATTTTTCATTTAATTTATTTTCATATTTATTAAGAAACGGGGCTGTAAACAAAACTCGATGTACAAGCGGGAAACCAGTGAATCTACATCATATTTGTAGTCGATTTTGTAGAATAACATTTTTTTATTTGACCCTTAGTTTTCGAGAAAATTGAGTACGAAGTTGATTTTTTTTTGCAAATTGTTATTATCAAATATTTAGTCAAATTTATACTATTTGTAAAGAAAACAAAATTTAAAAAACGCGTAATGAATTTGAGCAATTTTTACTTTTTAATATACTTATGAAAACTTTTGTGAAAGAAAAAAAAATCAAGTCAGATTAAAAAGTCATATTACACAATCGTCTCCAAAATTCGATGTAGATTCACCAGTTTTCGGGTTTGTACTACGAGTTTTGTTTACACCCGTATTACAAATAATCCAAGACATTTTTAATACAATATACAAGTACTAAAATTTTCTAAATTTACAATTGACTAAATACAATACATGTTATTACCAAGAGTAAAAAAAAAACAGTTTCACTGTATTTGATGTAACAATGCAGCGCCCTATGCCTCACCATTGGGTACGGGGTACGGATAAGAGAAGTAATAGTAGTAGAACAAGCACACATCATGTAAATAATAATGATGTAATTATAAAGTTATGGCGAGGTAATATATTTCGTTGTATGTCTTTCCAATATGTGACGCGTTGTATACCACCGCATATATTTTTTTATTTTCTGCGTCTGTCTTCTGGAATTCAGTTTCGTACATTTCGCATTATGTAATGTTGCTGTCTTGTTTGTATTTAGATTGCAATCTAGCAAACTTTTCAAGTATTATTTACTTACTATGTGACCTCTTTCGAGGGTCGTGAAAAAATGAGACATTTAGGATATAGGTACTTATCATTTGGAGTAAAGATTACAAACAATTTTCATTTGATAGTTTGCTGTACTTACACGAGTATCTATCTGTTGCATTTTTCATGGTATATCTGTTGAATGATCTCTTGTTTTGTTTCATCATTTATCTATCGCGAGGTGAATTTATGACCTTTATCGCAATAATGCGTTTTCTAATCTACAGTCTTTTCCTTACGTAACGTAATATTATTTTCGTCTTTGATAATTATTATGGAATAATTCTTCTACTTTGGCATATTGGCAAGTACATATTTTTTTAAACATTATTTTGAGTGTGTCCAAATACTTGTAGACAAAAACTGGATTTCACCCATTAAGGGCTAATAATTACAATTTGACATCTCAACAGAGACGAGAAGTTTGGAGTTATAAGCATAAAGAAGTTATAAGCATAACAAATTGAAGATTCGTCTCCAGGCGTTCCCTAGCAGGTGATAAAATTCGGTAAGAATCTCATTTGCAATCATAAAGGTTTCTGCTAAAATGTTTAGCAATTTTCTCAATGGATGACAGAGAGTGTTCACATGTGAAGCGTCGAGCCATTTGACTGTATATTGGCAGATATGGATATCAAATACTAGGTGAAATGGGGAATGTTGTGGCCACTTAACCCAGCCATGACAGGTATAATAAGCCCTGTAAACGCCTAGATATCCATATTCCCTTCCAAACTTCTCGTCTCTGTTGAGATGTCAAATTATACATATTTTTTTATTCAATAAATCTGGAATTGATATGGTTTAGGATGATGGTTATCATAATATAGTGTGTCGCTCACTATTCCGCTATAACTCCACCTTAAATGGCGGTTAAATTGCGAGGCATTTGTGGTAATTAATTGCGAGTCGTAAAATTCGCAATTACTTCTGGTATCCTGATATTATTTAGTGCTTTATTTATTGCGTTTTCCAAATGTGATAGTTTTTACGATGTCGTTAGTTAAGTCAAATAAACTTGGAAGTTATTTTTATGGGTATTTAGTTTGTTATCAAGTATACAGATATCGCATTTGTTGGAGTCTTAAGAGATTTCCTCAGTTCTCTTGTATTGATTATCTATGAATTTCTCTTCAAATGCAAACACCTTTATGGCCTGCACTTACCCCAGTACATGTACACAAATTGTTATCTTCTGAAATACGACACTATAAAGTTTCTGGTTCTGTGCTAACATTCCGTACTGCGTTTAATATTGCATTAGAGAAACGCTAATCAACTCTTCACATCATTGAAGAATATTCACTGTATGATTAAAGCCGCATTTCTGGAATGAAATATTAGCCAAGTCCGTGGGTAGCTGCTGAAGAAATTCAATGGGAAATGTTAAACGTTGCGAATAGTTAACGACTAATAAAGCAAGATCTTCAAATACTATTATTGATTAATATAAGGTTTTAGAATTTCATTCATCAAACTAAAACACCAAGTTTTTTATATACCCAATCCCTTTATCTGATTGCTTTGGGCGGGTCAAAGAAATGTTTATAATACGGGTTCTAGAAATATTTGGACAACCAGTTTTCATTTCCGATGACCGTAGATTACAATTATTCTGCTATGGCTACTATTAATTGAGGTACGGTTTTGGCGCCACATGTAGGTATATAATATTGTAGCATCGATTTTGTATTGCACTATCCGGTTACTACCGTATGACTATGCACAAAACATTAAAATTTAAATCCTTCTTTTTATTCCACATCATCAATATTTTTAAATTTTGATGTTTTGGTCCCAATGACATTCAACACATCTTCGATAGATTTGTTTATTTTATTTTCCTTTATTTTTAAGACTCGAACAAGTGATTCGTATTTTTCGTATAAATTCTTTAAACAAGTTATTATAATCTAAGTGTGTTGGTATTTGTTTCAGCAATTTATTTATTTTTCTTTTCTTTGTTACAGGAATATTAGGTAGTTCCAATGGAAGAAGAACTCCCAGGATAGTTCACCAGCTTAACAGAAGCCTCAACTCCTCCGATCCTGGCCTCTACACCATCGATACAATGTAAGAAAAACGGCAATTGGTTTCATTTTTATTTCAATAAACTCAAATAAATTTCAAAATCAAAAATTCCTGAATGGTTGTAAATGGTTGATTATGAATGATCCATAAGCCTTTTATGATCATAATGTACCTAGCCGATTAGGGGTCATTTAGGTCTAATTTTTTCGGTTGCCCATTAAGTATTAAACGCAGACGAAAAAAAGTTTGATTCGTTCAATACGATTTTCATACACAAATGAAAAAATAGGTCGGTCGTTAGATTTTTAAACGCTAGGAAATAAAACAGTTTATTCGTTATTTCGAACGCAAAAGAGCTCATTCGATTTTCAAACGCAAGTGAAAGAGCGGGTCCATTCGTGCCTCGGACGAAAGACGAACGAAGAACGAAATCCCGCGGCGCCAATCGGCCGCTGCCTCCGCCCGATAGTGAAACGGATACGTCCGAGAAAGTCTTCTTCAAGTCAGGTAGCCGCCGCCAGGTGTTGTAGCGCGCGGGGGCGCGTGGGGCGGGGGCGGGTGGCAGAGGGGGCGCGTAACTCGGGAGCCGGCCCCCGGCCCCGCGCCTCCGCCCCGGACCGGTAATCTGCCCCGCGCCCCCCGCCCCGCCACTCGCCCACAGAATCCGGTATCCCGTGTGGCCACACTACGCGAGCAGCGAGGTCGCCGAGTCCCTCACAGAGCCGCGGTTCTGCTATCAATTCATTAGATGTACATCAGGCTCCTAGGCTTTATCTTCTGAAACAAGCAGATCTATGAATCTTGCACGATAAACGTCATCATTTATCTGTATCTACCTAAATTATAGTCTCCCAGAAGAATGTATTATGAATATTATGACAGTCTCCAATTACCAATAAAGAATCACTTAATCATTATCTGATCCAAATCCCTGGTTCTGTTCAGTGAAATTGTGTTTTAATAAGTCGAAACTAAATCATTTTAACTAACTTACTAACTAACATCACGCCATTTCCCCGAAGGGGTAGGCAGAGAGGATAGAACGCCACACCACTCTGTCCTGGCACACTTCTCTTGCTTCCTCCACATTCATACATCTTCTCATGCACGCACGTCGATTATTCCGACTTCTTACATGCCCACTTTCAAGTACTTGTTTTACTTGATCATGCCATGTCTTTCTCGGCCTTCTTCGATTTCTACATCTAGGTACAGTCGCATAATATATTTTTTTAGCCGTCTCTTCATCATCCATTCGCTCTACATGACCGAACCATCGTAAAAGACCTTTCTTAATTTTATTCATTTGACATTTTATTAGTTTTGAATTTCAAATGGTGTAACTAGCGATCGAAGAAATTATAACAATGGAATACGATTGTCAATCAATTTGGTGTAATCTATATTCCTTTGCTTTGAATGACTTTAAAATGGAATTATCTGTCCATCTTGATTCTGTGCCACCGCTTGCCTACTGTGGACGGCTTGAAGAAGCGATGTAGACCTTAACCGATATCATCTCGAATGCTGGCAACTGGCAACAAGCATCTTCGGCCCCCACAAGGATTCATCTGCGTTTTGCGTTCATTCTCAACTGGAGAGTCAACATCGTTTCTCAAGTGACCAACAATCATAGAAACTGTCCTAAGTCAGAGGAATTTAAACTCCACCTCCACACTGTTGGATCAGCAATTTTTTTTGCCATACAAATTGGCTTATTTGACGTTAAAAATCCGTTTTGATAGACTTAACCAAATATTTACAATTATCAAATCAACCTGGACTTTTTATCACGTTACTTGTATTACTATCCATTTGGTGTACAATATATTGTGGTATTTTGTATACATAAATGCATAGATTATCTTTTAATCTCGTTCACCAATAAAATATTTAATGAAACATTTAGAACAACATGATATAAACTACTTGATGTAAAATGCTAAGTTAATCACACATTAAAAAACGTAGTTAACAAAATAGACATTAATACGACTATTAAAAATAATGAATAATTGAGCATAATATTATCTTAAATTCCGAAGTTCTTTACAAAATACATTATAGGTCTGTCATATAGCGAAAAACTTGTATTGTCAGCTTCTTTAAAACGCAATATTCATAATAATACTATTCTGCGACGAATTTTAAATCAATGTGCATTTCTGTGTTTTCTAATCGATCTCTAGTTTTGGTCAAGATTTCTTTTGTGTATTTAACAAATTGTTACTTAAGCTTTTATCATAATTTCTTAGATTGTAAAAATGTAAATCCTACTTTATTATAAGACGAGACATTTTATCTAGTGTTTAAAAAAAAATTTTTTAAAAATAAATGAAATATAAATACGATAAATCCTGGTAGATGTTTTTTTTTTTAAATAAACCTAGATACTGTATCTGTTCTCACTTGAATAATTTTGAAAATCTAATTTTTTTAAAGTGTCAAATAATTTTGATGACTAATATTTTTACTCAATCGATTTAACCATGTTTCGAGTTGAAAGTCAATAATTTGATGAATGATTTTCGTCTAAATTTGCATATTTGTATATTTTTTTTATGCATCTCTTTAAACATTTCATGGGGTTCTTCGGTTATTGAGCTCCATCGTGCAAAAAGCAGTTGCTTTATTTTTTGCTTTGAACTTGTAGTGAAATCGTAAACCGTGAATAAGACATGTTTGTGGTTGTCACGACTGAAGCGATTGTAAAAACCGCCATTGTGGTACAATTTTACAAGAAACAAAGCAAGAGAAAAACAAATTGTAAAACATGTACTCGTCCATAACGGACAACATCCATTGGTTATCGATATCTTAACATATTTATCAGGTTCTGCTATTATTTACAATACTGATTTCAATACCCAAACACGTATTTTAAAAAACATCGCCTTTTAAACCTTATCCATTATTTCTTAAACAAAACATCGTAAATGAACCTGCCAAAACCAAGAATGTGATAATTTAAACTAAAATTGCTTAATATCTACAATTTTTCATACCGAACTCAAATTTACTAAAAAAGTTGACCAGAATATTTTTTACTTGAAACCAATCTAATTACTCAATTTAAATTCCGTCATAATCCAAAAGAATTCTAATAAACTTAAAATTAATTTGTAAAATGTTCCTTTTGAATATCGCTTTCCGCTTATTTTCAAATAATATGTTTTTTTTAATTTTTAAATTAACAATATTTTGAATGTGTACAAATACTTAATAGACAAATTACTGGTTTATACCCATGCTGGGCTGATATAACCCAGTCAAATGACAGGTCATAAGCCCTGTAAACGCCTAGATAATCCACATTCGCTTCCAGAGTTTCTCTGTCTCTGTCGGGATATCAATAATATCTAATATGTTTTTTGGTTAACATAATTTCTCTAACAACTTCCTACAAAAATTGTACTCGATTATTTCTCGATGATATAAACATAAAAAAGTATATAAACGTATTTTAATGACGCGCAGGTTTATAGAGGGGCCCTAACGGTCAAAAAACCATTCTATGATTGTCAAACATATGGCTATAGTTTTGCAGCAAAACAAATGCCAATGTTTTACAAATGCCTAATGCGGCCTTGGCATAGTCGACAGTAATTCCTATCAACAGTAAACATACTTTAATTACAAATCACCTAAAATTAAGAAAAACTGGTAAATAATGTAAATATGTTGATAAAAGGAAAGTTTTTATACAAATAATACCCATGTTAGGACAATAAATGCCAAAATCAATGTAAAATCAAATAATTATTTATCGAAATCAATTACCTGTGAAAATGTGACTCTTTAACACACCTTTGTGACACTCTTACTGCTCACAACCAAGCAATACTTTAGACCATTGCCGTTGTCTGATTAAAATCAGGAAGTTCCACGATTTACTAGCAAAGCGACGAAAGTGACCGTTACGCGTCTGTTGTTAATAATGGCCGCCAGCAGAGTGAAGTTTCGCTAACCAAAAATTTGCAACGTGTTTCTATGGTATCTCTCCCCCCCAGCGCGTCAATACTCTTAAGATATAAACGTATTTTATTCTTCTTATTTCCCGTCTTCCATAATCCGGTTCCAGAAGTTTCTTTGATAGTTCCGTAAATCACTTCCAGTTAGCCATCAACTTATCTTCTTCAGACAACAATATTAGACTGTTGTTTGTCATTGATGAAGAGCTTGCATGTTAAAGTTTTATTTTTGGTATTTCTTAATAGTTCAGTATTCTGATAAAATGAGTTTAACGTCTTTTTGCATGCGAGATTTTAGAACCATTGCATTGGTTGAAATTTATGTCCAGTTTTAGAACAAAATTCTTTATTAATTTGATAACATTGCCTAAATGTTTAATCTGATCTTGATTTTGATTTGATTTGGATTCGATTATGATGATGATGATGTGTAATTTAGACGGTAAGAATGGAAGTGTGTTTAACACAATCGACGCCTCCTACGTATAATATCGTAACCCACAAATCGTCGACTTTGAGTTTTTGGTGGATTTCGTCTGTATTTAACGATATCTTTAATTCTACCAAAACAAAAAAATTCATTTTGCCAATAATAAGGGCTTTTTTGGGCGTAATTTGTCGTATCTACAACCAATGCATATGAACGAAAATATTTTTCAATGCTCCTCCTGTAAAAATCGTTATTTTGTGGGTTACGATATTATACGTAGGAGGCGTCGAAATGTTTTAAATTCTCAAAAAATATAATTTATTTAGGCAGTAAAGAGTGCTTATTACGTACATAAATATAATATTAATCTGGATATATAAATAAATAAATAGATCATTGTCAAACTGACCAAGTTAAAATTGAACTACTCTGAAAGTTGCCTCCCGAGAGCCCTAACCATGCTTGCCTATATTACAAAGCATCAGGTTCTCGGCGTCCTGGACGTCACAAATATTTTTTTATCTTCTTACTTGTTTTTTCAAGCCATAGACAAACATAACTATTAAAATTATAAAAATATTACATTATAAATTATATTAATGTAATTACTATTACTATTATAGCGGGAGACATAATCCGTAGAATATTTATTTACATGTTATTTTCATATTAATATTACTGGTGTTACTTGAACTGGTTTTGAAGCGTAAGACTGATCAACTTACACTTCGTGTACCACTGGGTGCGGATCAAGGGAAACTGCACTTTGGTAGTACCTAGGGTGCGGATAAGGGAAAATATTATGTAGTAAACACATACATAAAATTAATTTAAATACTGACTTAAATTCTAATCACTTATACCTTTATACATGCCATCAATCAAACTCTAACGTTGTGAATATAATATATTATAAAAAATGTAATCATTTTAAGGCCCAAAATGAATTTATTGTAAATTGTAACTCATGGGGAATACACGTTGTAATGTATTTTAATTATAAATAAAATTTAAAAAATACTGGTTTCCGTATTATATTTTATTATGTAATTAATGGCATTTTCCAAAAATAGTAAAATAATACAATTCAGTTTCATGAGTCCAATATCGTTGTGTATCTCTACAGAATTTGAATAATAAAACACCTGCCTTTACAAATGTGAATTCCATGTTGAAATAACCTATTTATGTTAATGAGAACGTGATAATTAATTCCGAAATTTCTCGTCAAGAAGGACGAAAATTTTTCAGCTTGTCGAGAATTCAAAAATATCAACGGCCGTTCCATAGATAAAATCCAGTATAAATCCAAATTCAAACGTAATTTTATTCCATTTTTAAAAACACAGCATTAATTAATTTTCATCTTGTTTTAGTTTTTTCTCTATCAATAAATTGAAAATTACACGCCTCGACGTTTATGGGCTTTAATTAAAATATCCTTTAGTTTATTATAGAAATAATAAAACTAATGGGATATTTTGTCCATTCAAGTTCATTAGTAAAGAATTATTAGTGTAGTTATTTAAAATCTGATAATTTTCAAATCAAAAATGTTATATGCCGTTGAGTGAGAGTGTTTTTACATCTTACCCCGTTTATATTTTTAAAAAATTCATGCATAATGAGTTTTATTTACTCTTAATATTAATTTGGCAGCACTGACACGTGTCAGATTTCCCGCCATCGAAAAATGTAATGGCGCCGAGTCTACCTACAATAATCATGAAAAACAATTTACTCTTTTTTTAACCACGTAACCGTAAACCTCGGATAGCTTCTGGTGTTTTGTCCATCGTCAATTTCTGTATGATAATTCAACAGTAGAATAGTACCTCCACATACAAAACAGCATCTTTTCGACGTTTCCAGACTCTAAGTTAAACTGTCAAGGCTGCTGAAATACTAACGTGAGTAAAAAAGGAGAGTGTTAAGTAGTTGTGCGAGTCATCCAGTAAAAGGGGAAGTGTTTATTTTTTGTAATTTGCCGCTACTTTACGTCGACTTGGTGTAGTTGTAGCCTTTGCCATCGGACTGCGTGTCAAGTGTGCGTATCTATATACTTAAATAATATATATAAAATATTTATACCTACGACATAACTATACAAAACGTGCATACTATAATATGATTATTGTGTAAATAAGTACATAGATATTTTTACTGTGCTTGTGTGTGGAACGTGGAACACAGTGAATAATATTATTAATGTATGTTCAAACGTTATACATATAGTAAATTTTGTATAATAAACAGCACCTTTGATCAGTTAAATCATGACACGAACTGCTCAAAGTTATCTATCTGAAATCGCATCGAGACAAAAGCGAGAAAATATAAATGCATTATCCACATTCTTACACGTATGCTTAGACAACACGACAACTACTATTTTAATAAAGCCTTTGATCAAAACATTATTTGTTCTTTAGTTAAAACTGTATCATTTAAAAATGTTAGTAGTATCTCTGCCTTTTTGGCATTCCTAACAAAATCGAAATTCTGCTACGTATTATTTTCTATTCTTACACTTCTTTTGTTATTTGCTTCTTGGAATTTGCCTTGTTCGTCAATATAAGTGAACTCATGTGCAAAAATGTAAATAAACAAACATGAATAGTCCCCTACGTAGCTTTTTCACAGACCTTTGTCAATGCAGTAACATAATTTTACAAATGTTATTTTGCCATCATGGCAAAAGCAATAAAAATAATAAAGAAAAACGATGACCGTTAATCCGCAATAACGGCTAACAGCCATGTCTTGGGCAGCTAGCTATTTTATGTCCTCTAAGGAAAGTGAAGAGAACATTAAGTTAAAATAATATCTGTTAGCGTTTAATAGTGCCTCGGCTATCAACACTTGAAATCTGTAAGACCTGTGCAATATATTAGAGGAATGCACGTAGCTAGTAGGTCCAAAGGTTAACTGTGATGTATGCCAGTAAATATCAGACAAAACTCGTGCACGCGTCTGCAAGGTGAGATTCTACCCATTACTTTAACCTAACCAGTTCTATTCATTAAGGAGGCATTAATGTCATTTTAAAGCCGAGAAATACATCGACCGAATTTCACGGAAGAATTGTGAAATAAACGTAATAAAACGAGTAAAAATTTAACTAGTAAATATACTAGTCCTTTTAATTTCGTTTTACATTGTCTGTAATAGTTTTCTCATCGCCGAAAAAAAACTTTTTCTGTACTACAGTTTTGAATAAAACACCTCTAATATTATTAATGTTTTGTTAGAAAAACTAGTGTTTTATTCGAATTACCAACAAAAATGGTTATCTTCCTGTTAAAAAAAGGACTGTTTTAATAATCCTAATAAGGAATTTAAAAAATTTGACAAATTATTCTTAGTTGCCCTATAAATCATTCGGCGTTCCGATACTTTTATCAGGACGCCGAACGATATTTTTAAAACGCTAAGTTATTATTATTATATCAGGACGCTAAATTAAATATTATTAAGATGCTGCAAATTTATCAGGCTACTAAAATAATTTGTTCAAAATTTTACTTCAATCTTTATTTTAACTGGATTTTTTTCCGTGTAATTTTTTCAGTGTATTGGTTTATAAACTGAGTTCTTGTCTAAATTTAGAATCGTTCTGGATTACAGTTGATACTTGAATATTTCTATATGAGTTTCGTGAATTTTTGCCTAATAAGACAAGTATGCGAATGAAAAAAACGATCGATTGTCTTAATTTTCTTTTTCTTTTAACATCCTTCGATTTCCGATAAAGCTGTTAATACTTAAAAGCACTTGTCTCAAATTCATATCGAACTTTTGAAATAGGCTTAGGCGTAAAATAATAATTTAGTATTTTCCAAAAAAAAAACAGATTGGTTAAGATAATTCTCCTTCCCGATTAGTACAGTCTGTTCTGGTTACTATACGACCATAAGCGTCGGATTGTTTTCCTACGTGATTTATGCAAATGTCTAGTGATTAGCATAGTCTATGGAACAAACGAATGTACCAGACTACGATCCGGTTCTACTGGTCTATGGTCTCGTACACAAGGTGTCGCTCCATCGGACTCCAAATGATTCATTTAGATTTTCATGCCCCTGTGATGGACGTCAAACATTTACGGCTTTACAGTAAGATATATTAAAGCCAAAACAGCAGACTTGTGAGTTTTGAGAAGCGAGTAGAAACCATCAGGTTCCACCATAGAAACCATCGTGCTTAAAAACGTGCTAAGCATTTGACCGATCACAATGAAGATACGTTCATATCACGGTCGCGTTGCCAGCACTATAGATGAAAGGCATACTTTGACAAATGTTTCGTTTTATTGCTTTCTCAAATTGATTTAAAGCAAATAAATGGCATGATAAACAGTGCACAAAACAATTAAAACTCTATAAAACTAAATTATTTTACTTTACTTACAGTTTTGGCGTATTTTCCATATTTAAAGCGGTAATTAATAATCCCGATCGATAACTTTTAACGGATGTTCCATTGTGATTATTATTAGCACGCTTATTAGCACGTCGATAATCATCTGTGATTGAGCTACTGGACGTCCGCTATTCGTCGACAGTTTACGGCAGTCAATTATTCACAAAACTACGAGACGCGGACCTGATCTGAGAAGACGCACGGTATCTGGCAGCCGATCGCTTTGCTTGGAAACTGTTTGTGGAATCCATATGTTCCACATCGGGAGCAGATGTGAAATTATGATGATGAGATGAGAGTGAATATGGTAAATACTATACTATTTGTCGATTAAAACGCCGGCATAATTTTCTACTTTACATTGCCTCAAAAATATTTATTATGTCAGATGTTTTTTCCAATATCAATGTTGCTCCTGATATTTGAAATGTAAGGTTTCTGCTACCCATATACCCTTTACTGGTTTTCTCCCTACTTTACAGCTATCTCTTTTTATGTAGGTATTCTGTGTAGGTTCTAGGGCCAACCGAAGTAAACCGAATGATTTAAGTAAGCAGATAAATAATATGATATTGGCTGTTTGATTAGTCTATCTTTTGTGTTTCTCTTTGCTTCTGTGACACGTACTGAAGATAGAGCCAAGTTTAGTCGGCAAATACGGCAACCAATCTGCGCATAAATTTTTCAAATTTCTTTCTAACTCAAATAAATTCAAATGTATGATAGTGATACCACACCACCCTTAATTATACTGTAAATGTTTGTGATTAAATTTTAAAATAACTACATAATTTTTTTGAAAATTGTACGTATAGAAATAAGCCATCTATTTGGAGGCATCGTGCAAATCGAACGAAGCAATGATTTGGCGCCCGATTGGATGCAAGATTCGTGCACAGTGCACTACACGCGTAGTACACTTAACGTGACCATTTATTTTTCTTTAGCGGGACGAGACGTCTCCTTGGAAATAATTTTGATAAACTTTTGGGTGTTTTACAAGTTTTTATTAAAGAACGATTTATAGCACATACAAATTAATCAAAGCACTAATAACAAGTAATAAGGTTGCACGAGTTTTAAAGCCCTAGTGAAGTGACTTCTAACGTCTAGCTAGTTGTTTTGTAGGTATTTTTCGGCTGAACAAATCATTAAAAAGACATCGGGTCTAGTTTTCAGATAGGAATGGAGCTCATTACATGATTTCATTCATTCGCACTCTCGTCACAGGGCACGCCTCCGCCGCCGTCAAGGGTTGCAAGTACAAAAAAATTATTGTGAATTATTGTCCTTTGGTCTGTTTGCGAAAGCGGGACCTTTTTGCCCTCGACAGTGGGACAGACAGCCGACAGCGGGACTGTCCGAAAGCGGGACGTATGGTCACGTTAAGTATACTAGGCCTAGAGGTCTTCCACAGCGAGAGGAAGTCCGTTATCTTTACGTTAGGAGTTCTTGCATCAGGCTCCCGGTGTTGTGGATGGGTGGGACGGGTAGAGAGGAGAGGGGAGGTAACTCTGCGGTTACCTTAGCGCTAGCAGCTAGCAGTGACTTTGCAGAATCCAACCGCGGCTACTGAGTTGTTGTCCCTTAGTACGTATAAATATAATACATAAACTACAGCCTGACAATTCGAAATACACTTCAAACCAATGATTTCTCGCACACTATTTAAACACCGTGGATCTTAAATTTGTACATTATAAAAAAGGATTCTGTCATAGCATGTGGTGCCTTATTAGAAGCTGGTCGAATCTCACTTCAGCACTAGTTTTACGCTTTTTGGCATAATTATTCTGACTAAAAAGCAGCTCCGAAATTGAAATTGAAAAATAAATGTTTTATTAAATTATGGTAAAAACATCAAATTACTTAGATTAAAAACCAAAAAATTAATGACACTTCAACTACGCCAAAACCTCCACACTATGCCAGACGCGTATTCAGATTTCTTTGACCGCCGTCAGAGTCGTACGAGATCTCATTTGGACTTGGTGTAGATAAAACCGTGAAAATTTCGTACTGATCAATTTAAGAAAAAAAGGATGGATTATTTCCACATGTAGTGATTATTTATTCTGCCCGTATTAATGATCAAATAAAGTTTTCTTCCTTAATAGTCTAACACCGTTAGCCCTAAAAACACCATTTACCCATGGTAACATCCATGAACGCTCCTCTTAAGGAACGGAGTAGTATTTTATACGATACTGTAACCCTATATTTTAGCCCATATATTTTGCAGAATGAGCGGATGCTTGCCGGCAGTCGAAGGGCTTTTAGGTACGACATCCGTGTCATAGTAATTAGGTGCAGAAATCACATCATAACCTTTTTCTAAATATTTAACTCTGCAAGGCAGATCTAAATGTAATATATATTATATGGTTAAAGATGCACATCCACTATTAAATTTGTCGAATGATGATGGGTATAATTTCGTGATGTCACTTGGGACTTGATTTTTGATTTTAGACGTCCCTAGTGTATAAATTTGTCCGGAGGATATCAACGATAGTGTAATGGTAGTCTGGTAATGATCAAATGCGTTGGTCGTCAGCACCATAGCACTGACACCATGTCACGGATTCGAACTCCTCTTGACAAGATCAACGATATCTACGAAAAACTCTTACTTAAATTTCTTTTATTTTTTGTACAAATCCTTCATATAATTATAACACATTTAATTAGACATTGTATTAGTATTATTTCGTGACGTTTTAGCCTTTTATTTTAGATAGCGTAAAACTTACCGCCTCGCGATGTCATTAGGTTAGCAAGTAAAGATTATCAAGATTCGCTGCTCTTGCATGAATTTTTTTATCTCAAAACACTTCCTTGCTTTCGTTGTTTGCCTTTTTAAAATAAAATAAAAACATGTTTTTTTAAAATATAAACCACAATTATTACCGCATGCTGTTTACACTAATTTCCTCTTATTAACCCTGCACAATAATATTTTTTGTCGTTTTAGAATAAAACGCGATATTTACATACTTCTTATCGACCGCATTATTGTTTAATCTCGATATTTTTCTTCAGATTAAATAAAAACAAAGTGTTTTGACATTGTTTCCAAGAAAAGGAAATTGTGTTTGTGAATGTTGATGAACGACTTCCTGTTATGATGATTTTAAATTTGCGATTATATTTTTATCAATCAGTAAAAAAACAATACGCAAATAAATATAAGAATTTTTGCTGTATGAAATAATAAAAAATACAATTGGTACCTACCTACTTATAATTTTTAATTAGCAACTTTTTTACCGAGGTATGGTTATATCCAATAGTGTATGCATTTTAACGGATTATTTGAGGTTTTTTCAGTTAATTCAATTTGCAATGCATGTTTTCTATGACCCCACGCTGCCTATATGATGTAAAATTCAAAAATAAATTTCTTGTTTTCATTGGAATTTTATTCCGAGATTCGTGATAAAACCGGTTACAAACACAATAGTTATATTATATAACGAGTGTACGTAATTTTAAACGAATATCTCTGGTTAAGTTGCCTTTTTATATTATTTCTTGGCGAACTTGTGAACTCCACTATCGCACTTCCGAAATTAAATAAATTTGTTCATTTTAAACCGACTTGTTATCTATAAAATAAAATTGTAATAATATATTGTATATAAATTTATATTTACAACCTTCAGATAGTCAAAAACCTTACACGAAGAACTTTAGCCTTCTTGAAGACGTCATTTTTCTGGTCCTAGCAATCGCTTTCACCCAGTTTATTCAGATCAACCAACACATTATTATTATTATTATGGATAATTAATATAGCGCCGTTTTTGTATAAATATACCTCAGGGGTGCTTTAAATATTGAATTTAACGGCTCGGGAAATTTTAAGTGAATGAAACTCACTCTGTGCGTAGAAAGTACAATTATCCAAATTGATTAAAAGATTTAGAGAACAAATGGGTCTTAAGTTTCTTTCGAAACATCACTTCACTCTCGCAGTTGCGAAATTCTGGGGGAGAGCATTCCAAGCCATAAGCAACCGCAAAAGCGCGCTCCCCGAATTTTGTGTGCTGACTGCGGATCGGTATTGAAACCTTGCCTGTAGCTGTATATGTAGCTGATCGAAGTTTGAGACGTCTTTCATCTAGTTTATCTGGAATGCAAAGCTCCTTTAAATACTCTGGAGCGGCATCATGCATGGCTTTGTACATGAGCCAACAGAGTTTGTATTTGCCCATATTTTTGTATAGGGAAAATAAATTATAAAATAATAATAAAAATATCATGGTATTTCATCAAATTTCTTTAAACTTATAACTACTTCACTAGAAAAACGGCTATTCTTAGACTGTATTACTTTCTGACTCGACTTTTGTCCTCGTGTGATGACACTTGAGATGTATCTCCGATATGAGTCGAGTGAAGAAACAAGATTTTTCGATTTTCGTGCTCGCTGGCGAGTTTCGAGACAATTTGAGGGGTTATCTCCCGGTCTCGACCCCCCCTCCCCCACTCGGCAGATTGTGCCTGACCCCCAATTAGTGACTATCGGAATATCACAATAATTCCTAATAGACTGTTGACATACAAACAATTGGGACTCTTCGCTTGTATGTCGAGTCGAGAGACGTAGGCACTAGGGATGCGCGCAACGGATTTCTGGATAATCGAATATGGCTAATAATATAACAGGTTGTAAGAGCATAAATAGATATGTGGATTGTATTTAAAAAGCTTGTAAAAAAAAATTCCATGGGACCAAGTTAGCAGCTGCGCACACAAAAAATGTGGTCACGAAATAGGAAATTCAATTTTTTTACGGAAAAGTAAGATTAACTAACTATCTAACTAACCAGATCTAATCTAACTAACCAACACGCCATTTCTCCGAAGGGGTATGCAGAGAGGATAGAACGCCACACCACTCTGTCCTGGCATACTTTCATACATCTTCTCATGCACGCACGTCGATTATTCCGACGTCTTACATGCCCACTTTCAAGCACTTGTTTTACTTGATCATGCCATGTCTTTCTCGGCCTTCCTCGACTTCTACATCCAGGCACAGTCGCATCATATATTTTTTTAGCCGTTCTTTCATCTTCCATTCGCTCTACATGACCGAACCGACGTAAAAGACCTTTCTTAATTTTGTCGATAATGCTTATCTCAGCCTTGCATTCTGCTCTAATTTCAACATTAGTGCACCTGTCATACATAGTTTTACCCACACATTCGCCTGAGAGATCGCATTTCAACTGCGTTCAATCTACTTTCATCCTTATTTTTCCAACTCCATGCTTCGCTTCGAAAGTAAGACAGTAAAATAAAAACTGGAGTAATTACGTATATTCCCTATTCCTTGGGATTTGATGTGCTCTTTAATTGAAAACTGTTTTTATTTTAATTAACCATTAGTTTTCCCGAAAAACCCGGTCACCACAACCGGTTATTGCAGTAACTATTATCCTCACTAGACAGCCATTTCACAAGGAAACGGAACAGTTTGCCACCTCCTGTCCGCTGTCAACATTCAAGAAGGATCATGGAGTTGTTATCTGGTGTCTGGTGTCTGGTGTGTTGTGTTATGCAAGGAAGGGTTCTGTGAGGAGTCAGCACTGAGGTCGCAGGTCAGCGACAGATAGGAAGTGTTATGAATAAGCCGGTAAATGGCAGACATGCAGACAATACGAAGTGTACAATATTGTTATACTTTATTTTCTTTTGTAAAGCAAACTTTAAGCCGGACAGAAAACTGTACAGCTTCTTGTCCATTTTGAATACTGTCCCGTATACAGAGAAAACTGTATGGTAAGAGAACACTTCAATACAGTATACCAAAAATTTGTAACATGCTACTAACAATTTAAAAAAATTATTAATTTTTCAAGCTTAAAAGAGAGACGCGTGCCAAGAACTTGGTTGCTATAGCGCGATGTACTATATTGAGTTTAGAATTGTATTTTTATTTATATGTATTTTACATTTTTTTTTGCGGAAGAGTATGTATTGTGTACTTTTATTTTTAATTGAACATGTATTTATGCACCTACTGACGAGTTGCAGTAGGCAACTCAGTAGGACATGTATTGTGTTTTTAGGTTATGTATACATATATTAAAATAAATAAAAAATTAAATTAAAAAAATATGGAATGTTGTCCTGGGAGAGTCCTGAGTCCTGGGAGACTGTCAGCCACGACATTTTTAACGAATTTAATATTTAAATTGTGAACAAACAAATCAAGTGAAATTAATCAAGGCCAGGGGCATCGCTCAAGTAAAACAAAAATCACCCTGCCCTACATTCCCCCTAGTGTCCTGCATCAACTTTATTTATTAAAAATATACATACATAATTATTTACAATTCAAATAGAAGATCAAACAATAAGTGCCATATAAGCGTAACCTAACCTAACTCTTTTGTAACAGTATTTTTAATGAATTATTATGAATTTATTGAAATTTCTTCTCACTCCATATATCTGCCGAGAGATCGCTGTTTATCAGCATTAAGAATACTTTCATATTTTTATCCAACTAGGTAGGTACCTGGGCAGGGATCCCTAATAAATCTACATGTCGATACAAGTAAATTTTAAACATTGAAATGCGATCGGCGACGTCACCGATTGGATTTAAATGATCGTAATTAACGTATCTCGTTTCGTAATTATCCGATTTTAATAGAATTATGTAATTACGTAATTTTATGTTTTATTTATTCATTTTTATCTGCAGTCTTTGTGATATTTATAAGTCTACTATGCTTATATTTCACGGACTATAATGCATGTTTGGTAGGTTTCGTTCTGGGTTTGTATATAGTCTTCAGTACAAACAATGTACCAGTACCATCCAGTTACCAGTAAAGAACTGACACCCGCGGAGAAGTGCTAATTTTCACTAAACTGTGTGTATTTTCGCCCGAGTTCGCTAGCCGGCTAGCCCGTTTGTATTCAGAGTGCCTAGCATGCTGGCGAAACGAAAGCCAAAGCGATAACTTTACTGCATGGTCGGTAAACTGATTTTAGAATAATGTTGATGGTTGCTCCGTAATTTTTTATTCGCATAAATAATTCAATGAAGGAAAGACTATTTGACTAACGTGCATAATATATTTCTCGAACTTTACAGTACAGAAATAATTTTATGTTGTAGTTTTTAATTTTCGAACATCAAATAACTGTTCCATCGCATCGTCGAATTATTATAAAAAGTATGTATAGATATAAAATTATTTAAAACAAACAAAAAAGTGCCTTTGTAATTTTGAAACTATTTTCTTGTATTTGAGCGAAAAATGGTTTCACGAAAATTACATAGTCATTTTTGCTAAATTAGTTTTGTTACTGTAGCTCAATCACAGATAACTATCGACGTGCTTAAAAACGTGCTAAGCATTTGACCGATCACAATGAACATACGTTCATATCACGGTCGCGTTGCCAAGCGCCTACTTTTAACGGATGTTCCATTGTGATCGCAAAAACGTAAACATCAATGGTAAGAAATCCTTATCACGTCGCTTATTACAACGTCGATAGTCATCTGTGATTGAGCTACTGGTACAACCAACATTCGACTCTCAAATTTTATAGGATATATATTATTTTTTTGTTCAATTATTATTTTGGGGGCGCAGAACATAAACGACGGGCGCTGCAATGATATTTATGTTTACGAATTACAAATGACACTAATCGTGAGCGTTTTGCATTACGTTACGTTTCGTTTTTGTGTGGTAGGCCCCCTGCTCAAATATTGGCCAGACTGCAAAATTTCCATCAAAAGTCGCCATAAAACTTGAATAGGGCACTCTACGGACAAAACGGGCAAATTTCGTGATCACACATTGCATATTTACAAACTTGTGTTTAATATTTATATAACGTGCACTTAATAAGCAAAATATGGATGGTTATACTAGAAATTTGTTTACATATTTATTTATGAACTTTCGTCTTAGGTCTTTGACATAGGGTAAGGCAGCCTAAATCGTACCGTGCCCTAAAACGTACCGCTTCCTAAAACATACCGTTTCTTAAAACATACCGCTTCCTAAAACATACCGTTTCTTAAAACATACCGCTTTTATATCGCTTTCTATTAATCGGAGACCATTATTCGTATATTTTTTTTAATTATAAAAAAATCTATGGCCTCTGTCACTGTTCGCTCAGAGTCGAAATAATTTGGTGTAAATTTGAGTGTGTCTTTCAGATTTGTCTAATTTTTATAATTTTAGTACCTATAAAGTTATTTCACATATTACGGTCTTGTAAATTTTGGTTTGGCGTCTTTTAACTTATTAGTACCCATAATCGAAATATTTAATTCAATGTGTTTTAATTTTTTTCAAAGTAAAAAGAAACATTTGAGTTCTTATAATATGCTCAAATATGTGTTTCCATTTTTGGGTCTGCTTTCAAATAATCGGCACTAGTTATATAACTGTGCCAGAAAGCAGGGAACATGTTGTGCAGGAGTGGGATTCGAACCTATTTACATATTATAGTTGCCTATTGTGAAAATAAACAGTGGTTTTATTTAAGAAAACCTTATTCTGTCTTAAATTGATTTACCAGCAATATTGTCATTAAATTTACCAATTAGAAAAAAAAACTTCTTTATTGAGTGTGATTTGATTATTTTCTAGACAACAAGGCTAGTGTTATGGATAAGATATCAAATAAAATAAACAGAAATATGTACTAACTTATAGGAATATTTTGTGGAAATTTTATACCAATCTGTTTAAACTCCTTATCTTATGTAAATCTAGATTATTGAAGTATTGGAATTTGTTACTTTACTTACATAAATTCCTCTCTCTCTCTTACATTTTTAAACGGCAAAGCATTCTATAACAGAACTAGTGATACACATGACAAATTTGTAATCTTCCTTTATCTTATAAGGATTATTTGTATAAAGAAATCATTGCATTCTTAATCATTCAATTATTAATTTTTACTAGGTTGTTGCATTGCCAAATATTGACAAAAATACACTGCACTTGATGCACCATAACACTGATACAAGTAAAGAAAAAAATATGTTCGGAAAAAATTGTTTCACACTTTTTTTTTCGAAATAAGTACATTTAATAACAATTCTGTATCTTGTTCTTAATTTATGAATCATTTAAATTTTTCGTGGGTTCGCTTAATTCAACCTCATATTTGTCTAGAATTTAATGTGCTCTATTTACTTATTGTGAAAATAATTAAAAAACAAGCAAAGAAAATAGAGGATTTCCGGTTATTTTCATTTTAGAAAAGCTTAAATCAAATCAAATGGTTTGACATTCTAAATCACTAAGGAACAAATGAAGCTTGGAATTTCTTCATTTTAACTCTTCAAGATAATCTACCAAAGTTTGAAAATGAATACCTCAACACGGGCTTTGCCCAGCGAGGTATTTCATTAAGAAAAAAATAAAAGAAATTGTAATATGTGAAATAAATAAATAAATTTATACAAATAAAAATTCTAGGGAATACACAGACTTTAAAAAAAAATGATTACAGAAAAGAGTTTGAAATATATGCGATAATTTTATGGAAGGTTTGTTTATGGCTTTGAAAAGTTCTGAATATCATTTTGAAAACACCAAAGCCCGCTGGCTTAGGGGCTCAGGTGGAAAATCATTTATTTAGTTGGATCATCAGAGAGGCTAAATTGGCAGTGCATAATGGAGTTCTGGTACCAACCCTCAAGTATGGAAGCGAAGCATGGAGTTGGAAAAATAAGGATGAAAGTAAATTAAATGCAGTTGAAATGCGATCTCTCAGGCGAATGTGTGGTAAAACTATGTATGATAGGTGCACTAATGTTGAAATAAGAGCAGAATGCAAGGCTGAGATAAGCATTATCGACAAAATTAAGAAAGGTCTTTTACGTTGGTTCGGTCATGTAGAGCGAATGGATGATGAAAGAATGGCTAAAAAAATATATGATGCGACTGTGCCTGGATGTAGAAGTCGAGGATGGCCGAGAAAAACATGGCATGATCAAGTAAAACAAGTGCTTGAAAGTGGGCATGTAAGAAGTCGGAATAATCGACGTGCGTGCATGAGAAGATGTATGAATGTGGAGGAAGCAAGAGAAGTATGCCAGGACAGAGTGGTGTGGCGTTCTATCCTCTCTGCCTATCCCTTCGGGGAAATGGCGTGATGGTTAGTTAGTTAGTTAGTTGGATTTCAGTTGTTCAGCTTCCAGTATTAAGTGTTGTACAACGATTGCCTTGAATAAACTATAGCGGTTATCAAATCGTCGGCTTGGCTATCAACTCATCCGAACATAAACTCGATTGGTCACTCGGCGCCAGAGGTTATCGCCGCTAAATACGTATGAAAATAATTTATCAATTAAATGTTTGTTTAAAAATACAAATAGTGTATATTCTACACGTCTATAATAATTATTCTAGTTTCGTGTAGAAATCATAAACATTTTCATTAGCGTCGTGATCATTTGCATAACAAGGGTTTAGCACACCGCACCGGATCAAATGCAATAATATACAGAACTTACAAGCACGAAAGTGTATTGAGAATCCAAAAAAACATCAGAGATAAAAAAAATCAAGATATCAAATTGAACCGAGAAATATCAGACCTAGTATTTTTAAAATAAGAATCTTCAAATAATTATGTATTTTAAATGAAAATAAATAATTTAATGAGATAAAAATACGTAAAACATAATTACTCATAAAAATTATATTTTTTTTTATAAAACTACATGTTTAGCATATTTGCATAATTATCTATCAATATTTTTAACGACACTTGTATCACACGTTTAACAAACACATTAATATGCCTTAAGAGCGTTTAATAAAGTCCATAAATATATTATATATGTACATAGATATATATTATATATTTGTTATTATATAATATAATTTAATTATAATAGTCACAATTTACGTTACGTGCTAGTTGTCTTGTATCTTAAGTTGACATTATAATTTTTAATAACTAAAATATCGGTATATGCATATTAATATAATTATAAATTCTAATAATACGCATTTATTAGTTACATTTTGGATATTATAAAAGTTAATTGATTATAAATAATAAAATAATCATATTTACATAAAATATCGAACTCGTGGCTGGAGTTTTATAATTATTTCAAATCATGACTCGAATTTGTACATAAATTAAAAAATGTCTTTTACGCCAGAGAGATTTGATAATATTATAATATGCCGTCGTTAAGTTGTTAGTCGCTGGGGCTACCAAGCATGAGTTCGCAGGTTTCGATTCCCTGTGGTAAATACGAGATGTTATTAGGATGTGGTTTTTTCAACTTTTTTATTTACTATTTTAAAATATATGTAATATTTTACCTTTATGCCTTTACTTATAATGTATGTTCAATGTACATATGAATGCCATTTGAAACCTTGGAATAAAGTTGAAGCGTAAGACTGATCATCTTGACTCCAAGCTGTAATTTTTTTAAAGTTAAAAAGGAACATTTGTATTCTAATGATAAACTCAGATATTTAGATTTAGGGGCTTCTTTCAAAGAGTCCGAAATAACTGTGCCAGAAAGCAGGAAACAAGTTGTGCTGAAGTGGGATTCGAACCTAGAGATTCTAATCCAGAGTCCTCGAATATACCACTAGACCACATTCTGGTTAAAATTTATCAAGATTCACTTCGCTTTGTATGCCAAAGTACCATATGTACTGGGTTGATAAAAATAGTAGTATCATTAGTAGTAAATAAGAAAAAATAAAATATAATATGCCCAAAGGGCACTACATTGGTACACCAAAAGCGGTGAATGTTGAAAATTTGTTACATTACGGTAAAATGATCAGTCTTACGCTTCAGGGTCAGTCCAAAGTCCAGTATCACATCGCACCCCGGGAACAAAAGAGAGTAACTCTAAAAAAATGGGAAAATGGCTAAAAACACTAACTTTTTTTTTCTTAATTTTTTCACAATGGGAAAGACGAAACGTTTTTATCCAATATTCGTAGAAATTACAACCAAAAAAATTGTGAAAAAATTAAGAAACAAAAAAAGTTTTGGTTTTTAGCCATTTCCCCAAAAAAGTTGTAAAGATTGACTCTCTTTTGTTCTGCGGCATATGAATTATTTTTATGTGAAAAACCATCTTGAAATAAAAACTTCACATATGACCCTGTCCGGAATTGAACCCTGGACCTCATGCATGGTAGCCAAAAGCGCTATCCACTACACCACGAGGCAGACAACGTATCTACACAAAACAGTTCTTTCATACCATGTATATAATATTTTTAACATACATAAGCAGACTTTAATTGCAAGATTAACTTTAACCCAAAGATTTCCTTATATGAAAGTTTTAATTATTACCAACATCTTACAGTCAATCCGTGTTTAACAATCCAGCAAGTCATTATTAGGCTATACACGTGGGAGTATGTATGAAAAGGTGGAGATAAACAAACTCAATCCAAGCCACAGCAGATTAAACACAATCATTTATTTCATATTAAATCAAATTCAGATTCAGGAATATGGATATTCGAGCGTTTACAGGGCTTATGACCTGTCATTGGATGGGTTAACCACTTTATGTACTACAACATTCCCCATTCCGTTTATTAGCGAATATCCACACCAGGTAAAGTGTTTTTTAAACATTTTTGGTTTTGTAATCGCAACAACCGTTACATTATATGTTACGAATCGAGAATCATCCACCAGCGAGTTGAAAGCTCCATCTATGCATTGATATTGAAATTAAGTATTTATTAGCAAATTACTTTTTAGAAGAGTCTTAATAACAAAAATAAAGATGTTACCTGGTGTGGAAATTCGCTAATAAGTGAATGGGGGATGTTGTAGTACATAAAGTGGCCACTTAACCCAGCCAATGACAGGTCATAAGCCCTGTAAACGCTCGAATATCCATATTCCTGAATTTGAAAAAATTCTACCTCATCTCTGTAGGGATATAAAATGAAATATATACCTACTCCCGTCTTGGGATAAAATCCAGATTTGTGTACAAGTATTTGAACACGCCCAAAATGTTGCAAACATTTATTTGTTTCGAAAAAGGGTTCGGACCAAAGGGAACTTCTCCGCATTTGCCTGAGTTGATGCGAAACCCGCAGAAAACTGATAGACATCAACAGTCTTCCTATCAACTTGAAGAGTGTTCGGCATTTTGTGTCCTGTTTTTGTTTATTTTATTCATTTCTAACTAACTAACTAACCATCACGCCATTTCCCCGAAGGGGTAGGCAGAGAGGATAGAACGCCACACCACTCTGTCCTGGCATACTTCTCTTGCTTCCTCCACATTCATACATCTTCGCATGCACGCACGTCGATTATTCCGACTTCTTACATGCCCACTTTCAAGCACTTGTTTTACTTGATCATGCCACGTCTTTCTCGGCCTTCCTCGACTTCTACATCCAGGCACAGTCGCATCATATATTTTTTTAGCCGTTCTTTCATCATCCATTCGCTATCTATCATTCCTTCACTACATTTATCATATACGACCTTTTGTGACTTATCACGGATTGGATGTCCTATAGACATGTAGATCTTCACCTTGACTTCTGTACGCGCCTACAGCTGTAGTCTCAGTTCGAAGATGGTGTGGTTTTGTTCCATCTTGCATAACTGTTCAGGTACAGTCCACCCACGTGCGTTCTGGATGCATTCCACTGAGGCGCACCCACTAAATATTTCACATTACAATATTTATAACACCAAATCATTACAATCAACACTATAACTAATAATATTTAAAACCGAAACATTCGGTCCGTTAACTAAATAACATCATATAAATATAATACATAATGTGTTTAAAGTTTAAAATTGATAATATTAAGTTTAATCAATTAAATATATTACGTTCGTGAGTATACATACTATAATGTATAGTTATTTAATTATTTCTGGATGATTTATAAAGCGCTATATAAAATTATTTTTAAGAACAAAAAGTATCTCGGTACTTAAATATCCATATTCTAGATATCCAAAGCCTAGATATCCATATTCCCTTCCAAACTTCTCGTCTCTGTTGAGATGTCAAATTGTAATTATTAGCCCTTTTTTAATGGGGTGAAATCCAGTTTTTTGTCTACAAGTATTTGGACACACTCAAAAATGTTGTTTTATAAAAATTAGCTGGTAAAAGTTTTAAGCATAACAAATTGAAGATTCGTCTTCAGAGCGTTTCTAGTAGGTGATATAATTCGTAAAGAATCTCACTTGCAATCATAAAGGTTTCTGCTAAAAGCTTAGCAATTTCGATGACAGAGAGTGTTCACATGTGTGTTAAGCGTCACGCGTCCATTTTACCTGTATATTGGCAGATATGGATATCAAATACTAGGTGTAAAGGGGAATGTTGTAATACATCATGTGGCCACTTAACCCAGCCAATAACAAGTCATAAGCCCTGTAAACGCCTAGATATCCATATTCCCTTCCAAACTTCTCGTCTGTGTTGAGATGTCAAATTGTACTTATATATCACTTAATCCTTCAAAACTTGCACATAAAACAATTAAATTATACAAGCGCCTTTAAAAACTTGTAAAAAAAACAAACAATGATCTCTGTTAAGAATGTTGGGATACAAAATAAGTTGTTCCATTCCAAAATTCAAATGATTTTCGCGCCCAGACCCAAACTGGACAGGTTTTGCTTTTTTCTTATTCGTTGAATTTTTGAATGGTTCTAATTTTGAATGGCGCGCGCTTGACGGCCTTAAGAAGGTCGGTCTCTACTGCCCCCCCCCACTTCTTCACCTCACTCCTATCCCCCCCTGGCATTACTTATACATATATACATCGCCAATTTTTTCTCGATCCCATTTAATTTATTATTTATTTTCTTTATTTCTTCTGTCAGAGGAAATAAATTAACAGTATTACTTTCTCTTACTCCGCACCCAATGGTGCATAGGACACTGCATTGTTACACCAAGTGCAGTGAATCATGATAGTTTGGTGACTTAAAGGCTAGATCAGTCTTACGCTTCAGCGCCAGTCCAAGGTATCACATATTTAAAAAAATTATGAGAAAAACCACATTGAAATAAATATTTCATACTGACTCCCACGGTAGTCGATTTGTGACCTCGTGCATGGTAGCCCGATGTGCTACCACTCTGAATTTAAAAAAAATGCTTATATGAAAGATTTTAAAAATAGATTGCACAAATTGATATTTTTGTTGTCTTTCCTCTGCATTATAAATGACATGGATATCCAATACAAGCGCTCTTGAGGTATATTTATACGAAAACGGCGCTATATAAATGATATAATGGCTAGATGTATTGATGAGATTTTTTTATGTTTGTTTTTTAATTTAACTTTATCTTGCTTTAATCAGCTATGACGCTGACTTCACGCCATGAAGAATCCGAGTTCGATGCCATTAAAAAAAAATATCACACACTTCACTTTGATAATTGATACATTAAATTTCCCGTCACCGATCGTATTTCTATAAAACCATTACAAAACTCAAGTTTTTGACTATCATATCCCGCCTATTTAATTATCCGATTTAACAAACGTTTTACACTTATGGTTTTGTGAGATTGATATACAAGTCCATTAACATGCCAGAATTTTTTTTTACTTAGGTACCTAGTAGTACTGTTCGAAATACAAAATATTAAGACACGTGTGGGCGTGGGTGTAGGTAGCATCCAAGTGATTCCAGTTTTTATAGCTGTATTGTTCTACCATCCATTCATAATGTGGAATAATAAGTAGCGATTGTGGTTATTTGTTAAATCAAAGTTCTTTTTTTAATTTTTTTTTTTCTTAACCCCTTTACTGGTAACATAATAATATATCACAACAAAACATCTTCTAAAAAAACGACTACCAAAATTATTGAATATAATAATTCATAAAAGCATACAGGAATCGAAAAGAATAGTTTTACAGTTCCCCTGAATCTTCCCTGATAAGAAAATAAATCAATATTACAAAACAATAGTATTTTTTTTATTATTTTTTATTACTATATAATTTTTACATATACTAATATTATTACATTACACAATTTTTTTTTCCTAACTATTCTTATACTACCATTATACATTTTTCAATTTAGCTATAATATAATACCTACACTAATATTTTTTCACACATATATTTTTTATATTTTACCCTAAATAACTTTACATTTTGTTCATTTCATCAGGAATCTCCTCATACATTTTAAAGCCCTTATACATAAGATAATTCTGTGACATAGTTTTTTCTTTTCTTTTCTAACCTTATATTTTTTTAACCTCTTGTTGCATATTTATGAAAAAAGTCAATGTTTTTTAATTTGTTTTGCAAATACCTTAGAGTTATCCCTTTAAAAATTTTGTTAATTTCATTAGCGACATTATATTTAATTATTTGGTCTACTAGCTATTAAGACTAGCGTTTTTCTCAATCTAATAATATCACAGGTAATCTCTAGGTTAGAATCCCACTCCAGCACAAATTGTTTCCTGCTTTCTGGCACAGTTATTTCCGACTATTTGAAAGCAGTCCCAAAATTGAAATATTTGAGTATATCATAAGAACTCAAATGTTTCTTTAAAAAATTTAAAATAAAAATGAAAAAAAAGATTTTTTACTTATTGTAAGAAAATGACTAAGTGGCCTCTTCCTCGCGTCTGGAGAATGGGGGTCACAAGGCTCAACCATCGGAGGTATCATGACAACTGACAACTGACAACTACCCACCTCACGACAGTTGCTGGATACACCGCAACCTGCAACAATGTATTGCAATATGAAATGTGCATAATGAAATGCAACGAATATTAAAAGTATTCTGTTTTGATAGATCGTAAAAGCCTTTTAACTGACAGGGAATTTATTTCTGTAGGTACTTGCAATATTTGTTGAATTGAATTTCACGATTATAAAAGCACAGTGCGAATAAATACCATATCAAGGGAGCTCGGATGAAATAATGCTTTTAAAATGTCATAAAATTGAGTTATTAATATAAATACGTGAAATTTCATATTTCCATTACTCTAATTTAATTATCTTCTCTATCTGCAGTTCTATTATTATTTACTATTTTTGTTAGTATACTTTAAAATATTAGAAAACTCTAAAAAGAATTTGTTCATAAATTATCGACCAAAGATTACAATCTCAATAATCATGATATTTTCCATCTAAATGAAACCTTAGCGTAGTCGAAGCACCTCGAATATGGGTGTAGAGACTCTTAGAACTTTCCGAGAGAAATGCTAAATAGATAATTAAAAGTAAGAATATAAAGTGAATATGAATATAAAGAATATAAATATAAAGATCAAAATAACATGCATGGCCCATATTTGACGAGCTTCGGCGATATGTTGTAATGTATTTTCAAAATTAGAATTTTGCTGACACAATACTTCACTTCGCCCATACGTCACGCAATCGACCTCACAGCAACTGTAAGTTTCTTGCATTTCTATTGCATAGAAAAGATTGTAAAGGTATTTAAATATTGACTTGCACTTTTATGCAGTAATATTGTACCCATCGCATTGTAGGTACACCTCTCTTCTGTCTGCCAACGTTGGTTGGTTCTTTATACGACTTGGTGTTATCTCCTTATCTTGTACAAACATCCGTCTTTGTCTTTCCGTCTCCGGAATACAATATGGATGATTTTATTTGCGATTCTGATAAGGCCGATAGCGGTGTTTAATTACTGTCTTCATTCACGAATACGACCGTAAGTGCATCCCAGAGATATGTGACTTATCTTCATGCGTTAACCTTCTACCTTGTATGGCAGCAGTTCAAAACCGACCTTGGAACCAATATGTCTAAAATAAAATTAGAACTTTAAAAATGTAGGAACACGAAGGAAATTTCTTCTTGCTTGGAAGGGCAGTATAATAGTCCTCCACAAGTTTGTTTGTCGATGGAACATTGAATTACACGCCGCATCCGACATGGTTTCAACTCGATTCGAGCCCAGTTCTGAGCAGCAACCAGACTAAAACTCTTTTATCAACTTTTTAGGCGACCTGAAGGAATCAGGAAATTCAATGTTCCGCCTGATTTGAACAGAAAGCCTGTCACGCGTGCTAGATCGACTATGCGTAAGCTAAAGTAGTAAGGTAATAAATAATGAGAACTGGTCTTGAGAGTGTCTACTGATGTATCCACACAGCCATTATCGTATTTTCTACCAATTTCCTAAATAACTCAGCAAACCAGAAATCCACACTCCTTTGTTTTTAGTTTTTATGAGTACTATAAGCTGAAAGTCATTGTCGTAAAATGAATCTTAGCTGGAACCTGAATGTGTTCTACGCTCTATGCATAAGATTTGAATTCAAATTTTATGCCTAGATACATTATTCTTAACAGAGCTTAGACTCATTTCACGATTGTCTATACGTCTATAGCCTTACTATTATATAAATGCGATGCGTACCAAATCTATAAATTATCAATATTAACTCAAAACAAATTATTTCGCTAACAATTTTATGCCAGTACTAGGTACTAGTATTTACACATTTTTTTTTCACAATTCCTAGTAATGCTGTTTCATTTGAATTCCTGGTATGAAATATAAAGTACGCGTGTTACTTGGTACTGGCCATTAGACACGAAACGTCACTACACCTATGTACAATCGTGTTCATTTATATTATGATCTCCCTTTCTCTCGTATCTTAATTACGTATCATGATGTTGTTGTCCAACTCCTAAATTGCTGTTGTCGACTCCTAAATTGTTTCGTACATTTTGTACAACATTCAACAGCGTATCGCGTCACGCGGTAATTAGTGGTGTCGTTTTATGCCGAGGGGCAAATCGTCATCATTCCTGTGAATTTCTGATAATTCTTGTTGCTCCGTTGATCACATGTCCTGCAGAAAAATTACCCTCCTTTTCTTTAGAAAATAGTAGTAAGTAATTCAGTAAATTATCATTGATATATCCGGCATGAACTAGTACTACTACTACTAATATCATAAATAAACACAAACTAATGCCCACTTTATATGAGACAGTTTCTTGTTCAGAAAACTACACAGTTTCTTGTTCAGAAAACTGTGCAGTCTGTCAAATTTCTGTCAAAAGACACGCTAAATATGTGTATTTTTGAAACGCGATTGTAATTTTATTATCGTATGTTTGCTCTCAGGAAATTGTATATTTAGCTAATTATGTATATATGTTATTGTTTTTTTACGTATTTAAAAGCATACAAATAAACCAATGTCTATTTAAACGTTTACATAAAAAACATTGACTGTTATGTCAGCTTAAATCTGACACTAGCACAAAGTTTTTTATGCAGTTTTACCTTTATACGGGACCGTTTTCAGACTGCACAGAAAACTGTGTAGTAAACTGCGCCATATAAAGATAGCTTTAGGTGTTTTGTAAATAGCAGTAATTGCAAATTCTTTCTTTTAGGAACAGATACAATTCTATAACATAATTTAAGATCTCTTACATTTAATTTTTTTACAGTCATGTGTTTCCTAGACTCAAACTACAAGAGCTAGTCAACCCGACGTATCTAATAATATACTAATGGTTTTATTCTGTAAACACAGTTCATGTTTTGTTGTTAAGACTTGGTAGCCCACGGCCCACGTACGAGGGACAGGGGACTGGCTACATTATTGTATGACAGCGGGGTGCGTTGTTCAATCTCGTAACAATTTATTCTTACCTCGATACTCCTACCTGATGCAGCTATCGGTTGCCCTGCTAGTTCTCGTGTGAATAATGCAAAATATTGGTCATCGAAATTATTCCTGTCTTGCTGTTTGTGAGAATCCTTCAATTTTAGCGCAGTATGCAAAACGGATTTGCACACGTATTCTAAAGTCCACTTTAAAACGGACAACAGTTTACTGTGCAGTTTCTTGATCAGAAAAACTACACAGTTTCTTGTACCGTTTTCTGACTAATAAAAATTGCGCGCTGTGAATTTTTACCTTTACACGGCACAGTTTACTGTCTGTAGGCATGCGCAGAACGCGACAGTTGTACCATATAACACCCCAAATAATACACAGTCGGGCTGCCATAAATGTTGCCATACTAATAATCTCTATCGTCGCCTATCTTATCGATTTTTTGCAGATCTATCGATTTTGTGGATGCTTATCGAATCTACTGAAAATGTACAACCGATTTACCGATTTTGGAGTCATTTTAATTTTAAAGTATTTATTTTATACAATTATAAAGCGCAGATAAATTAAACATATATTATGAATAACTTTAGGAACTTCTACCAACGATTTTACAATTTGGCAACATTACTCATCTGTCAAAATAGTCGTTATTCGATATTTTGATTTCGATCTAGGATTTCAGTTTATACTATTTTGATTACATTATATATCATATTCGCCATAGTAAAAGTTTATCAAAGTTTATTTGTTTATATTACCGATACTATTGAATATTATACGTATTATACTGTTGTAATCGCCGCGGGTGATGCGCGCTCCGAAACTGTGTGAAAAAATGTGTGGAATTAGCGCACAGTGAGAATCTGACACTAACACACAGTTTTTCATCCAGTTTTAGCTTTATACGGGACAGTTTTCAGACTGCACAGGAAACTGTGTAGTAAACTGTCCCGTATATAGCGGGCTTTAGTTCATTCACATACAGCAAAATTATACCAGTTTGATTGTTGCTCGTAGTTTTTTGTCATCAAATACAACCGCTGAAATTGTCAAGTTATCGAATCTGCTTAGGTCATCACTACCAGGAAAGTTTATGCGTGCTATAATACAAAGTCGCACCATGCACACATTCCATAGATAATCACTTTTTTCTTCAAACAAATGAATAGTACGGGCATCAATTGCGCATATCTTTTATACATTCTCCTCGCACTTCTCGCGGCGTTGAAAGCATAATAATCTCTAGTAAAAGCATGCCCGGAAGCGACCTACAGGTCTCACAACCTAAAATGCACAATCGTTACTTTGTATTCTCGAAGTTGTCGATATGCCCATCAAATTGATATAACTCTGGTATCATCCACGAACCTAACGCACCATGATTTACTCGGGTGTGGCTATAAATCAATCTAACGCCAGGAAAATAAATATGGCTGGGAAAAGTGGTCAGCCTTTGTCACGTAACTAATTTCTATTCTCCGTTCGCTGGTTCCACTGTTGGCAATATACCGCCCTCTCTTGCATAAAAGATAATTGAAACGACACTCGAATACGTTATTGACTGTGTCGTTTTGCTCAGAGGAGCGTGCGGTCATACAAAGTAATTGCGATCCTCAATTGAAGGCGATGTGACGCTGCTAACTGATCACTGGCTGATTCTGGCTGTAGGAAGCATCACCCTAAGCTACTGGACACTGGATACCTTCTCTCTCCTTTCTAGTTCCATCTGATAACACGCGTTCTGTGAATCCATTAAATCCAACATGTAAGGACATTTCAATGCCATGCACAATGCACAGGGTACCTTCATTGTGCAAATCTGCATATATAGCGAGATTATTTATGCATGTATTTCTGTATCAATCATAGTTGTGCGCATACGTAAACAAATACACGCCAGAACAAAACATTCAATAAAATGCAAGAAATAATATTGTAAAATATGTTCGAAATTCTTGTCTGAGTAATATTCTGAGACTGTCAATGGAAATGTTTGTAAATAAACAAAAATATTTGCCGTTTTATAATTGAAAAATTTTAAAATTTACTAATTTATTAGGCCCTTCGATAATAATTATTCGTATTTAGGCCTTTGCCCTATGTATGTTAGTAGTGTATTCAAATAAATAAAAAAATCCTATCTTAGGAGGTTGAACTACAATAATAATAATATTCTATCCTATATTTTTTACTACAAAGATACTTTTAGAAAGATTTTCCGTTTGATACTCGACGCATATTAGTTTAACTAAATATACAAAATCACATTTTAAAAGCTAATTATTCAATCAAATAGATAAAATATACTATTTCTGTCAGGGCCCCAAATAGCATAATTTTGAGTTTTGAGAACAGATGTCTTAGAATAATATTAGCTGTGCGAAGGCTTGACTTTGTAAGAAACACAGAGGCGAGGCAACGGACGCAGCAACCCTTGGTAGTCATCCGCGAAGGTGTTTTCACGGCTCGCTAGGTCATATTACTACGTATGCTTCCTGAGAGCCTTAACCATGCTTGCCTAAATTTTACAAGGCATCAGGTTCTCGGCGTCCTGGACGTCAACTGTTGACAATTCCGTCGGCATTTTGCGTCAGAGCTGCGGGACCTGGACCTGACTTGGGAGGATGCGCGGGAACTGGCGGCCGATCGCTTGGCTTGGAGGCAGTTTGTGGAATCCATATGCTCCAATATAGGGAGCGGATATGGTATGATGATGATGATTTCTGTTAGATAAATACTTATATGATCTTAGATACCAATTTTAAAACAATGTTTTTTTACTATAAACAGAAGCATTTTTTCATTAATTCTTTAGTAAACTAACCTAGCTATAGAACGGTTACCGTGTGTAAACGCCTGAAGATGTCTCTTCAATTTATTATGCTTTAAAAAAATAGCCAGACTATTTTCACAAAACATTTTAAGTGTTATTTGTGGATAAACAACATTTTGAATGTGTGTCCAAACACTTGTAGACAAAAACTGGATTTCACCCATATTACGGGGCTAACAATTACAATTTGACATCTCAACAGAGACGAGAAGTTTTGGAAGGGAATATGGATATCTATAATGAACAGAGTCATAAAGCCCTGTAAACGCCTAGATATCCATATTCCCTTCCAAACTTCTCGTCTCTGTTGAGATGTCAAATTGTTATTTTTGGAACTCATTTTAGGTTTTGAAATGCCGTTCGTAGCACCAGCAGAATTGAACTGAAGTTCTGCGTTCTCCCTGTTGAGGAGTAGGTACTGAACAGTGTACAATGTATTGTCGTCCTCTCTTCAGTTGATGAATATTTTACGATCTCCTATAGAGAGGGCAGCCGTGATTGCCTGACCAGTTAACCCCAATAGTCCGGCTCCACCACTCAACGAGTGCCTCGTTTCGGAAACGGTTGCTGATACGCTGTTTAATCTCAAGTGCATTCACTTGACTTTGTTATTATTCAATCATTTATCCATTTCCCGGGGCAGTTCATCAACAGAGGTTAGTAACTGCAGATCATGTTATGTAGCAGTATCAATCAAAGTAATATTTAAAACATTGTAATGATGAATAAAATTGTTTTGAATTCAGGGTTTTGTTAGTTCTATATTCTCTTACGAAGTTATTCGCCGAAATACCTGCTTCGGAAAGTTTATGTGTATATGGGTGACCTATTTCAGGGAAATATTCCTTCATTTGCATTAATTTTTCAACTATTTTTATTCGTGCGTTGTAAGGGAACTATAAATAACACTCAAAATTACAGAAAACGTCTTAAGAACCAGTATGTTTGTAATAAATTAATCAATAATTATATAAAAACCAGTTCGAATAATAAAAAAACCTATAATTAAAATCTTGAAACTGTTATTAGTGGAAAATTTGCTGTTTTCAACTTCGAACAAGAATCCACTAGAAGGGGCGTTTCCATACAAATTTTCTATAAATATACGGTTCCTAGGGATAATTTCATAACACCACTGATTATCAAATTCCACCGTCTGAAGACTCCAGAACTAAGGCCAATACACGAAACGTGTGACGTAGATGTCTAGTGATGACGTAGAGAGTGACGTAGTGGGTAACTAGACACCTAGACTCGGTAGTGTTTTTCAAGTATGGAATGTCACTTCTCTGAAATTCATGTTCGAACGTTTTCAAGAATTTTATTACTAATATAGAAAATCCTCTATGAAACTGCATCGACTGCAGCTATCAGAGAGTTCTCAGTAACTTGATTCAAGAGTTTACAATTCCAAAAGCCTGCTGATATGGAGAGCTCCGAAGAGCGGTCATAATCTCTGTAAACGCCTAGATATTAATATTCCCTTTGAAACTTCTCTGTTCATATTTCAATTGTAGTCTTCCATATAAATTTAAGGGGCACAAAATCTCTTCCCTGCTTGACACCCGTCGACAGAATAAACAGTAGTGCCAACCGCCAACATCCAACTTTCTTAATTGGTGCAATTGGCAAATGTCCTAAATCGTCTCTGGACTCTAGCGGTGCTTAGATGAACCATATAATTTACACTCCGGTCGCTCACTGTCGTAAACCAACCGGAGATTATTCACTAACAATAATTGGATGAAATTTTGACTGCATAATCTCCACGTGGCTGTACTTGTCTCGGTTATCCAGCAAAAATATACAAAATTCAATATTATGCGTGATACAGGAATGATTTACTTGATTTAATGAATTAATATGAGTAGTTCAATGAATAACGGGTGTCAAATTTTCCCAGTAAAGTAAGGAGTTTCGTAAACTAACTGACTGCTATAAGTACTTTTTTAAATATGTGTTTTTCTTATACACATGTTTACGAAGAATTCAAGAGCGCTCGTATTAGCCTAGCAATGTTACAGTGTTAAACACGGTAATTGAGAAGAATAAGAAGTACAGAACCTAAATCCATGTTTTTGACAGATAAATCTTCATTCTTTTTCTCTTCTTTACTTTATTTGAACTATTTCTTCGTATTTCACCAAATTGTTGATACGTTAGAGGCAACGAATCATACAAATCACACGAATTTTGTCAATGAGCAAATCAAACAGCCTTATCGCTTAGATAACGGAAATATTGTGATTTGTATTACATTTTTAACAACCTAACTTAATAACATGCCAGGAGGCCCAATAACAGGGGAAACAAACTCCCAAGGTCGAGAAAAATAATTTTCTATTTTAGTGGCCTCACCGAACCTGGAACCTCCGTGTTGTGAGTTCGGCGTCTTAGCCATTATGCCACAGAAGCCGCCGGTTTTTTTTCTGCAAAATTGCAAAAAATGCGCCGAATTTCGTCTGCCATGCTAGTAACTCCCTGATTCAACCTATAGGACCTAATCTGTTGTCACTTTTTTATATCACTGATATTTCTCAGTTAAACATTTTAAAAATTACAACTAGCATTAGCATATCTAGTCAAGAAAGGGCAGAACTTGTCCCGTTTCAAAAGAAGTTAATGTACAGAAAATCTTTATACAGGGTAAGTTAATAAATTATATTCTGTTGATTGATTCGGCATTCACTTTGTAACACTTCATAATTAAATTAAATAAAACGATGTTATGTGTTACTATTGAAACACATAACATCGTTTTATTAAATAATACATTATGTGAGAATTAACCGATCTACTAAACATGTTAATAATACATATACTCGTATTATGTACCTTTCTAATTCTATTATTTAGATGTCCTACCTACCAATTACCATCCCTGGATGAGACTAATAGTATTATTGTTGGACTTTTTAGAAAATATTTCTGCATATTTTAACCATGTAGGAAGATGTCGTCATCTTCGTGTGTCTCCGAATGAATGGTATCTATTATTTAATAGGTGGATTCGCGTGTATGCATTTTCCAAGATTCTATATCGTTATAATTTGTGTTTTCTATGTCATATTCCCGTGTCTCCAAGTAGATGAATATCTCCACTTCTCCCTATGTCTCCAAGTAGATGAATGTCTCCACTTCTCTCTATGTCTCCAGTCTCCACCCTGTCCCTGTAGGAGGATGCGTCCTGTTGTCACGCGCGCGATACGTCACTTCCGCGAGAGATGTCTCCGTGTGCCAAATTCCGACACTGAATACTTCGACAGACGGATGGACGGATTAGGCGGAACAGAATAGACGGATAATAGACACATGTGTGCATTCTGTGTCGGTGTTGGTGGCCCTAACACAACCACATTCACTACACTACACTACACTCCACTACACTCGCTAGCTACTAACTTGGCCGGTCACTCCCAAAAGGCCGGATATGGTTTGTATTCATCTTCCTTTACGCGCGAGGCTCCATCCTGTTTACAGATCTCTAGCTGCCACTAATACGTACTGGTTACTGGGTTACTGTGTACTGGGTACCGGGTACTGGTACGTTTTTCCATTGTAATTGTTATTTTCAATTCCAACTATGTTAATTGGTATTACTCGCATTGATAATAATGTTCGTGCGTGTGCCTTTATTTACTAGTTGTTTTTCACTCATAATTTAATTCGTAAACACGTATTACGTAACCGTATAAATGAGTGAATATACTTGCATTTTTGTGCAATTCCTCGTAACGTATAGAATAGCCGCACTTTCTTCTGACCTGTGACTACTAGTGACCACGTGACCGGGCTTTTCTGGGTGCGATAGGGGCACGGGTGGGGGGGAGGGGAAAACCTTCTTCCCTCTTCTTCACACATGACGAAACCTTCCTCTTTCCCGCGAAAACCCACAGCGGAAGAAGAGAGACGGGGCTAGTGTGTCGCGCTGCGCGCGCAATTCATTCATGATGGCCGGAGACGGTTCCATTCATAAAAACGCGGCGGGGCGGGATGGTGGGGGGCGGATGTTGGTGGGGGAGGGGGGCGCTCGGAGGAAGCGGGGGGAGCGCGGGGCCCCTCAGCCCTCAGCCCGCCAGTGCCGCACTAGACGCCGAGTGAGTCGGTCGCGTTCACAGCGCTCGAACATGAGCTTACGGCCGGATCACCCGAGGATATATGTGCCCGAGGAGAGATTACTCTGTGCTGAGTGTTACCAGGAAGAAGAATCAGACTTGTGGTTCACGAAGTGAGTGCCGCGCCCGATGGCGCATTTATTCCTCTCGAAACGTACAGACCCGCGTGTCACGCTCCGCGAGTGCGTCCGTCCTCCGCTTATATAAGTGCCAGCTGCCGCTGCTCCGGAGTGTTCCTCCCGGGGCGGGCTAGGGCTAGGGCTAGGGCTCCGGCTCCGTGTGCCCTCCTTGTAGCCCCGTGCAGTGCCCCGTGCACCAGCCAGCGAGGCGGATCGTGAAACTGGCGCGCTGTTTCCGCCGCGGTCGGTCTCGGCGGCCGACCGGTCGGCTGTCGGTTGCCCATTCACACAACTGGTGGATCGATAAGGCCCGTACCGCCGTAGTCGAGTGGCGGTTGGATAGTCGGCCATGCAGTAGTCTCGGATAAAAAGCGGCTAACCGTCCTCTCTGGGCCGCGTGCCGGATGGTAGACATTGCGGCGAAGCGCCACGCTAACGGGGAGCCTAGCTCGCTACAGTCGGCCAGTTCGGCTTCCAGTTTTGTGCCGGCGGAAACGAATCGATTGTAACAAAAAATGTGGTCGTTTTTCTGTCCCACGGAGACGTGCCGCTGTCGCATTCCGGGAACAGAGCGTGACAGTATCTAGGCTCCGTGTCTAGTGTCTACCTCTGTAGTAAACAGATTGGAATGTTTCCATAAAAACTATATTTCGTGTAATTCACGTAAATGTTCTCCTCAGGTAATGCGCTCAGCCGCTCCACTCTCGGCTCGTTGCTTTACTCTTTGGTTCCATTTTAGCGTTATCAAAAAACCAACACGTTTTTTAAAACACTTTAGATTCGTATAGGTAAACAGTAACTAGATAAACCCCGCCTGACAAACCCGACGAATTTGGGCAAAATACATTAGAACACTTAGGTACACCGACTTTGAAATTTGTCCCCCACTGTTTTTAGCAGCTGAAATGTCTCTAAATTATTCAGTCAACTGTGAAAGTCTCTCAAATCGTGATAAACCGTAGTTTGTTACATTTCCATCACTTCTCCGTATCGCCTGATGAAAGTAGGTTTGGGCCATACTATGGATGCGCGCGCATTCATTGATAGTTACCGGCAAATTATTGATGAATGAATGCAAAATTTACAATCAATGTTCGCCGAATTGAAGGGTGACGTTACCATCGTGAACTAACGAATTACTTGGAAATAGAAATACTGTAATCTGTAAAAGATACGGAGCTTATCTGTCAGTTTCCTGGCAAAAAATCCTGCCTGCCACGTGGAAATATCTTATATTACCTAAACTAATAGCTTCGTTGTCAAATAGCGTACTAAGAATTTTATACAAGGTTTTTATTTTCTGCTGAATTGTGTTCTAATTAAACGAGTGATAATTCCTATTTACAAGTATTACTGGCCCTGTTTTATTCGTTGGTTTCCTCCTTCAATGAATCTTGTTGGCAGATTTCCTTACAAATTGTGTGTCAATGCTGTAATTGTGAAATAGTATGCGATAGTGTTATCTGTTTGGGAAAATATATAAAAAAATTATCATTCTCCAAACGGTGCTTCGTTATATTCATATCTTTGCAACAGTTAAATTAAAATACGCATTAAAAATGTTGTAAACATATTTATTTTGTCCAGTTTTATAGCCCGTTACATTTTATTTGGAGATATTATTTATTCAGTGATTGGCGAAATTAAAAAATGTGCGATAAGAAAAAGTGAATTTGTAGGTATGTGAACAAAAAAATTTAATCCGTAAAGCATCGATAAAATCGTCCAAATAAGTGCTAATATTTTCTAAAATCTGCTAAAAAAATGGTTTTCTGTGATTATTTTCAACCTTCTTACAAGTCGGAGACAATTGCTTATTATACAAAAACGTTTATTTAAGTGCTTCAAATACCTCTATGTAACAAGAAAAAATGTGAAAGTTAAAAATTAAAGTGTGCGTATTCTTCGACGGACGCAGAAAAACTTAATTTGCGTTGCTTTCAGTTATGTAGAAACGGATGTATAATAATTATTGTGATTTCAAATCCGTGAGTGGAAAAAACGTAAAAATGAACACTGATTTGAAAACTGACTAATAAATATATATTGGGAAACCGAACAATTTCTTTTGATCGTAAGGAACGATTAGTTTGTTCGTGTTTGATTTCTAGTTACGGGCTAAAAAATACCTACGTTGATATATTTTTAAATACCAATAGTTTCGTACTTCAGTGAATTCATTAAAGAAACGCGGACACCTACTTATTAGTATGCTAATGAGTATACACCTACCTATTTTCATTCATGAGTTAATTTGAAATCAAGTTTATTATTGAAAAACACCAGGAAATGAATGTGATTTAAACTCTTGTGGAACGCAGATTTGACGTTTGGTGCTACTAATAACAATTCTACCAAAGTGAATCAAGTTTTTTTCAATGTGGAATACAATAACTGAACTGTGATAAACTGTGGAATCAATATATTTATGTGAAAGTGTATTTGAATTTCTGTGTGAATTAGTGTCATTAGTGATAAGTTTCGCTAAAAGGATACTGCATATATGGATACTTCTTATCGTCCTGCCATGTGGAGGAATTCTCTCATAACTAAAACTCTTGATCCTGTTGGTAATAAAATAACGTTTATTGTGCGCCATTTTCATGAAAATTCGCCCCAAAGCGCTGTGTAATGTTATAAATTTGAAAAAAATCTATTTCTCTTGAATTTTAGTTGCAATATCGCCAGGATTTTAAAAATTCAATTTTTTGGGCTTCGTGAAATTAATGAATTTAACACGAATATTGTATCTAAATCAGCTTTTTTAACAACCTTGTTCGCGTCTGGTATAAAATATAAATTATAATAATGTTACCTTTACTTTTTAAAATATTATTAACGGCTTTACTTTTCTATTTTGGTGAAAAATATACTTTTTTTATTGATGAAAACCCATTCAGCAATAATTATTTATCAGAAATGTCAAACAATTTTAGTATCTAGATTCTAGAATCTCTAGAGATACGTACTGAAAATTTTATTTTTATAAATGCGTAGAAAGTAATTTGAGTCTTTTTTCAGTGTTGCATAAAGTATAAGTAAGGTTATAAAGTTTTAGTAAAATCATTCGTTTCTAGAATTTTTTGACAATACTTTTTGAGGGGTATTCATAGAATTTATTTTGTAAGTTTGGCATTTTGATCCGCAAAATAAGTATCTTTAACAAAAATGATTTTAATAACCTAATTATTTAATACCTTATTTTGTTTTGAGTTGCTTTTACAGAACCATTTACAGAATCATGATTTATTTCCAATATCTAGATTCATCCTGTAAACTTAAATTATGCTTTGCAAATTATCCAAAGCTTTATAGAAATATTCTAATAGTAGGCACAATTTTTGTAGAAAATCGTTTCAAGGGCATTTGCAACAATTAAAAATTTCTACGTTAAATTTATTCAATTAGTTGATATTACAGTTAAAACACAAATCAAATTATTCTAAAGTGAATTGGAACAATAAAGGATTACTTCAATTTTCAATAAAAAATTCAAGAGGTGTAAGGTTGATCGTCTTGCCTTCATCTAACAAATGATTAAGATTCACTGCACTTGGTGTACTACTGCAGTGCCCTATGCACCATTGGGTGTGGATAAGGGAGAGTAGTAGTAGTATTAGAAGTGTTTTTATATCAAAATAATTTCATTGCATTAATGTCTAAAGTGCTGTACTCATTTTTACACACGACAAAATACTATAATAAATTTAGTAACAAATAACACAAATGCTTTAGGGCAGGTACTAAGATTCTCCATAGCATTGCATTCATATTATTGCATTGCATTTTGAAAATAGTGCCTAACAATGATATAAATAAAAACGCGTTTTTTTTTTAAATAAATACTTTCCAATGTAAATGGGAAAATCGTTTATTTTCATACTTTATAATATTATCTAAGTATGACAAGTAAAAAACGTAGCTAATTAAACAGTGTTTTTTTTTCTACCTACTTCAATAACTACTATGTTTCCCTACCCGAGGGGCCACTTATTCCACTAAGACGACTACCTCTAAAATTATTTAAAATGTTAGGTGATTTTACTGGCAGGTTAACTGTAGAAATGCCAGCAAGGATAGTTCCTCTAAATCTTCATTCGTCCTCATATCAGGTTTCCTTAGGAATTTCTTCAGTTATCTTCGACCCCTCATCTCACCTTCCGAGAACGAGAATCGGGGAAATTTATATCCAATCGTAAATTTCACACAAAACAGTAATTTTTTCTAATTAATTGACAAGTTAGGATTATTTATTTATTTAGTGTGAATTGTCACAGAAGTTCTAAAATATTGCAAAGTACGAAAAATTCGCATTTTATTGTGTTCAGTAATGTAAAAAATTTTCAACTTCTAATAATTCTTACATAATTTCTAGGTACGTTCTTATACATATTATGTAGGTACTAAACTCCTCAAAATTTTAGAATTACGTACTAAATAGGTAGATTGTTATTGTTTTGTCATCATTCTAATGAGATTATTGAGATTTCTGACCCAATTCAACGACTCAATATTTTTAAATCTTTATTGACTAAATTTTGACTATTTTTTTTTAGAAATTTCTGAATTCAATAAGTCTGAATAAATTGACAGTACCCCACCACCTTAATATTATCTAAAACATTTCAGGAATCTTCCTACACTAAAATTTTGACAATTTTTATTTTATATCGAATGAAACTGAACATTGAATAAATCTGAATAAATTGACAGTACTTTTTTCACTCATAAAGAAAAACTTTACTAAAATTCCTAACTAACCGGAAATGTTTAAGTTGGAGTTTGTGAAGGCTTGATAATTTCGGACTTGGGGACTAAATTACTTTTTGTGATACCTTGGAAGAGCGCTAAAGCAAAGATTCACTGCACTTGGTGTACCAATGTAGTACCCCATGCTCCTCAAGGGAATGTGTGTAGGACTGCGGGAAAAGGTCTCAGGGTCAATGTCTCAGTGTAGATAAATAATATCAGTTCGAATTAGGAATGTATAATAATAATAATAATAATAAGACGACGATATAAAGCGCCGTTTTCGTGAGAAATCACATCATAAAGAAAGGGAATAAAGAAAAATGTAACCTAGAATTGATAAATCAGAAAAACGTTGACAAAAGAAGATGGAATGTATAGTAACTGTGATACTTTTGACAGATATTTCACATAATTTATTCGTTTACATATTATTGTGTTAATATGTCATTAGAGAGACCATTTCACAATTAATGCGGAACTAATTATTAGCAAATGTTTAGGATATTAAACTTTACTAAAATTGTTCGCAGTTCACAATGCATTTGATCATTATTTTTAACAAGATAACTAGATCGATAAAAAAAAATGAAATATTTGAAATATTATGTATACCTAGATAAGTTATGTGAGTACAATTGAGTAAATAATAATAAAATAGTTTTTACTTTAATTAGGTGTTTTACTACGATAGTTTTTTGAGATAGCTTAAAAACGTTCCAACTGTATGCATAAACAAAAATAATTATCACGTATCGAAAAAAAATAGTTCGATGTTGCCTAGCCTCTTAAGTATATGGGAAATCTAAGACCGTTATTTAAAGTTATTTAGGCGTTAATGGAAAAAAAACAACTATTCTTTTCTTCCTTTTTTCGATTCGCACCTAATAATTCAGAGGAAACTCTATAGATGTGATATGAATAATGAATAATATATCAAGTGTTGTATATTATCTTGATCACATTTTTACTCATGTAACCATTCTTAGTAAAAATGCATACTTTATAAATATTAACATATCGCTAAAAATATCAATATAATATTATCATTTACATTTTTCGAATTGTGTGGCAAAATGGCAAAGTTTGTATGTATTAAAAAAAGGTCGTCGGGTTGTGCCTGGCAAGGAAAATGGCGAAAAGGTTGGACAAAAAAAATCATTGCGATATTTTTTAGGGCGATACATCGGTGTTTTTTGCAATATTCTGATATTTGAAATATCGGTATTTCGATATTTTCAGAAAATCCTTGGAGGAATAACTAATATATTGTATAAAACTAACTAACTAACTAACCATCACGCCATTCCCCGAAGGGGTAGGCAGAGAGGATAGAACGCTACACCACTCTGTCCTGGCATACTTCTCTTGCTTCCTCCACATCCATACATCTTCTCATGCACGCACGTCGATTATTCCGACTTCTTACATGCCCACTTTCAAGCACTTGTTTTACTTGATCATGCCTTGTCTTACTCAGCCTTTCTCGACTTCAACATCCTGGCACAGTCGCATCATATATTTTTTTTAGCCGTTCTTTCATTATCCATTCGCTCTTCATGACCGAACCAACGTAAAGGACCTTTCTTAATTTTTGTCGATAATGCTGAAAATTCCTTGAATTCTGCCCTAATTTCAACATTAGTGCACCTATCATAGTTTTACTACACATTCGCCTAAGAGATCGCATTTGACTGCATTCAATCTACTTTCATCCTTATTTTTCCAACTCCATGCTTCGCGCTATACATATAAATATGTAGGTACATTAATATGTAGGTATAAATAAATAAGAAGAATTAAAAAAAAATATTTTAACTGTATTCACCTACGAATGAAGCGTTGTCTATTAAATAAAAACGTAAATAATAAAACTTATTAATAAACTCCTTACAATAGTAGTGTTCTGCGATTATGTAAATTTAACGTCATGTGTGTTAGATGCGTTACGATTCGTTTCGATTCAGTACAAATAAATCATAATTTAACAAAAATACCTACGTTTTAAACTTACACAGTTTTGCTGTAAGCTTGAACGATCGCTGATAAATTATTGTAAATTATAAATATAAAAACTATACATTTCTGTGCAGTTCATCATAAGATACATTTTGTCCTTGGTTAAAACATGGTAAAGAAATTTAAATCCTTCAAGAATCATATTTCCCACTTACTTTCCCGCTGTAAGATAGTAAATGCGAGGGCATATGTATATTATATCAGTTTAATATTGAATTACTGGCGAAAATTCTTGAAATGTTAACAGTATTAATAAGAAAAGAATATCCGTGAAAAATTTCATTTTTAAATTTAAGTATGATTTGATCAATTGTAAAGGATTATTGATTCATCTATTTCTTATCACATTTCTTGTACGTTTTTTTTCCTATTACATATCTGTTATTGTTCCTTAATAAATAAAATGATACAAGTAATGCTTTCCGAATTGAATGTAGCGTTTGTCTAATGAAATTTGAATTAAAAAATATGTTGTTTTACTTGGACATACATACTTATATCTATTACATATTTGTTTCTGATGTTATGATAATCGTATAATATTCAGCACAAACCGTTTTCTAAACTATGAATTTGAACGCAAACTCAATCAGTGTCTAGAGTTCTAGTGACTAGAGACTCGTTCATACACTACTTTACACTCGGTTAGTGAATAGGATTCTGCACAATGCGCTGTAAGGGTAGGAACCTTTCTTGGTATTACTTATTGATATTTTACGTTCGAATATCCTTTATCAAATCTTTTGTCGCTAAAAGTTTCACAATAGCTCCTCGGTAGAGTGGTGTCTAGTGCTCTAGGGTGGGGTGGCGGGGGTGCGGGAGGGAGAGCGGTACCTTCTCCACGACATGCCAGCCGGATAGGACCCTAGCAGGGGTACATAACTATTTATACGAAACGCCGCGTAATATATAGAATAATAGTTCGATGAGTTGTATTAATGTTTTGTTTGTGGTGGTAAACGTGAAGACTGGAACTAACGTGAAGTTTTCTTTATTTCCAGAAGTCGGCGATAATGAAGGATCAGGAAGGAACAGGGGTGCTGCCGGGAGGAGCTGTCCGTTAGCAGGAGGAGGCAGGTAGCATGGAGCAGCAGGGCTCGGCGGCGCCCCCCAGGCCCGCCAAGCCCGCGCAGGGCGGGGCGCCCGCGCGCGTGCACCGCGCCGTGGGCCGCCCGCCGCCCGCGCCCCTGCCCGCGCCCGCTGCCGCCCCGCCCGTGTCCCTGGAGAGGCCTCGGCCGCCGCGGGAGCGAAGGCTCAACACCTACGTGGACGCGCCCCCGTGCGCCACGCGGCCCCCCGAGCCCGACAAGCCGGCCCGGGGCGCCATCACCACGCAGCCGGCGGCCGCGCCAGTGAAGCGCGCGGAGCGGCCCCCGTGCTCGCAGCCACCCGACTCCATAATGTGCAAACGATGCGGCAGGTGCAGCTGCGAGCAATGCGCGCGGCCTCCCACGCTGCCCTCGCGGTGGATAGGCGGGAAGTGCCTGTGCAGCGCCGAGACGGCTATAGACTACGTGTCGTGCATGTGTTGCGTGAAGGCGCTGTTCTACCACTGCTGCAACGAGGGCGACGGGGACGGCGACTCCGGCGGCGAGGCGTGCGCGGACGAGCCGTGCTCGTGCTCGGGCGGGCGCGTGTACTCGCGCTGGGGCTGCCTGGCGGCGCTGGCCACGGTGCTGCCGTGCCTGTGCTGCTACTGGCCGCTGCGGGCGGTGGCGGCCGTGTGCGCGGGGGCCTACACGCGCGCGCGCTCGCCGGGCTGCCGCTGCCGGCCGCGCGCCCCCGACCGCCTGCCGCTAGCGCAAGGCCAGCACTACTAACCACACTCCAGTAGCGGTAGCGGTAGCGGTAGCGGTAGCCAGGACAGGACGTTGTACAGTGCACAGTGCTTCGAGTGAAGTGAAGGGACGGCTAGTGCCGGAGGACTCCGACGAAGTGAGCGAGCCTTAAACGATAGATACGCTAAGTTTATATCAAATTGCGGTTTGATAGCCAAAAGTCACTAATGTTAAACGTCGAGATGCGGTCCGTTCCGCGACGGACGGTCCGTCCCGCGACGGGCGGACCGTTATATTTATTAATGAATACTAATTTTATTAAGTACTTGTATTTGTATAAAGATATCAAACATTAATTTATTTTCGCACCTAAGTACCGCGCAGTGTACAAAATTAGCAAAATCAGTAATTTTCCTCGGCCAGCGGCTGCGCCAGGCGGAGGGGCCGGGGGGGGCGGGGGGGGCCGCCTCCAGTATTATCTAGTCCCCCGCCCCCGCGCCCCCGCGCCCCCGCGCCCCGGCACGCTCTGTAAATACCGAACTATAATATTATCTAATAATAATAACAAGAGACCAACTTGGAAGTTATACAAGCTCGCCTTTTCTTTCTACTCCCGGGGTGTGGCGCCCCTGCCACCCCCGCACCTCCCCTAACCCCGCACACATCTGGCTGAGAAGCGCTGCACATGCGCGCACCACTACACCATACACACACCCACACACCCACTAGGAAGTTCTCCACCGGAGATAATATTCACAATTCACATATTCTGTAACTTTGGGAATGTCTGATTATCACTTGACACAGTTCATTTGACTGATAATTTGCCTATCACCGAATCGTCCATATTTTCAAAAAACTTTTCGTTAGAAGTAGCGTTTCTTGGCCGTAAACCTGAACAACTTATCAAAGATATAACAAATTATCGCGAGTTCTCCTGAGTAATCAATTCATAAAATATTCATTTTTGGCAATTAGAGTGGAGAGAAACATTAATATGTTTATATCTTTTACCAAAGAAAAAATAGATAAAAACATACTATTACTAACGTAATATTTGTCCTTTTTAATATTATTGAATATCGTGAATTAAAAAATAACTACATATTTACACAAAGCAACTATACACCATATAACAAAACTCGATGTACAAGCGGGGACCCAGTGAATCTATATCATATTTAGAGTCGATTTTGTAGATTTTTTTATTTTATTTGACCCATAGTTTTCGAGAAATTTATTACATACAAATATCATTTATTTAGTCAAGAAAACAAAATAAAAAACCGCTTTTTAAAAAGAATCTGCGGGAAATGTAAATGCTTTTCCGAGAAGAAAAAAAAATTCAACCACATTCGACTCCAAATATGATGTAGTTTCACCAGTTTTCCGGTTGACTACGAATTATGTTACACCCGTTACACAGAGTTACTATATCGCAAATTTGCTGCAACACTGACATAACTCAAAAACCATGACATTTCAAGAGATGAATTTGAAGTTTAAAATATGTATTCCTCATTGGAAACTGTAATTAGATACGTACCAATATAAGTAAAATGCCTCAATATATCCAGTAACAATCTGAAATCTCAAAAATAACACTAACTTTTCAATTTTCACATTATTGGAATATTCTCATTATCTCTTATGTATGGTAGTGAAGCGTGCTGATGGAAAAAGAAGGATGAAAGTAGACTAAATGACGTTGGGATGCGATCTCTCAGGCGACTATGTATGATAGGTGTACAAATGTCGTACTTAGAGCAGAGTGCAAGGCCGAGATAAGCATTATCGACAAAATTAATAAAGGGCTTTTACGATGGTTTGGTCATGTGGAGCGAATGAGTTATGAAAGAACGGCTAAAATAAGTTTAAATGCATGTGAGCCTGGATGTAGAATCCGAAGAAGGCCGAGAAAGACATGGCATGACCAAGTACGACAAGTACTTGAAAGTGGACATGTGAAAAGGCGGAATAATCGTATTGCATAAGAAGATGTATGAATGTAGATTCCTCTCCTTGCTTCCGCAAAGGAAGTATGTCAGGACAGAGTGGTATAGCGTTTTATCCTCTCTGCCTACTCCTACGGGAAAATGGCGTGATGGTTAGTTAGTTAGAACTCAATAATTAATGTTTTTGTATGCTCCGACCAATTTGCAGCAAACGAGCCATATATTTACACAAAGTAACTACATTATCGCAGGACAAAAATTAATAAAAAAGTTTGTTAAATGTACCTAATACCCAAAGTAGGTACATGATTATTGGAAATCTTGGGGTGCTGTGCGGAATGTCGAGTGATAATGTACCATAGATGACCATAAGACGACCTAAAGCACAAAGTTATGAAGGAAAAATCCTCGTTCTTTTTCTGGTTCCTTACCATTCAATCAAAGAGAAGTAAGGGTTAAAGAGCGAGGAAAGAAACGAAGATTTCTCTTTATTAATTCATGCTTCACACCCAGAAGTTTTTTTTATATAAGGATCCCAGCATTGCGATCACCAACGTAAGCTGTTTTTATCAGATTTTAATTATTAGACTTCATATTATACACGTTACAGGTGCGATATATCTAATACAACAGTATTTCAGTAAAACAAGGAATCGCATTTCATTTTTTACAACATTCCTACACTATTTTTATTGTTTTATCTGCCTTTATTAATCGATTCATCTACTGATTGGACCTCAAGCTGCCATCTGGAATCTGGATCTGAATCTTGCAAATTACTAAAACGATACAAAATGAAGATACATATTTATTATGTACATGAAAAGTACAAGTAATATAAACAAATCAAGTATTCAATGTTTAAGTTGGCATTTATATTTATAAAACTCCATATTAAATTATTTGAATAAAACTCGATTTTAGTTTCATTATTTTATTTTTATTTAGTGACAGCAGTTTCGATAATTTCTATAGCGCCGTTTTTGTAACAAGCAAATGCCCCGACAAGGCGAAACAGCAATCACTAAATGAAAATAAATTAATAGAACTGAAATAGAATTTTATTTAAATAATATGTACCTACATACCATCCGCTGTTGAAAATCCGTCGGCAGTTTGCGTCAGAGCTGCGGGACATGGACTTGGCTTCGGAGGATGCGCGGGAACTGGCGGCCGATCGCTCGGCTTGGAGGCAGTTTATGGAATCCATATGCTCCACTTAGATATGGATATGGTATTATGATGATATACATCTTAGAGTTAAAAGGCCTTATTGAAATCATCCTTTTCAGGAGACGAAAATTAGTTAATTTAGTTTAGTTACCTACCTGTTTCTCCAACTTATTTAATTCTGCAACAGTGTCAAAAATTAGTCGGAGGAATACAGCCAGCAAACTACCTATACTCTCCCTTATCCGCACCCAAATGGTGCATCGATAATAAACGTTGTATCGGCCTCGTACCGTATGTCGACGATGGAAAGGAAAAAGTAACTAAGCGACAACTACTATGCAAAGAAAAATTAAACCAAGTAACATAATAATTAGTATCATTATGTTAATAAAAATTTGTATAAAACATTTTCATTTGCACATATACATATTATGTCGCTTAGGAACCTCCTTTCCACCGTCGATGTAGATATACTGGTGATCCATTTTCAGGGATCATAATTACAATAATGCAATGGAAAGATAAACTTCCACTGTCAATAGAAACATAGCCATACAGGAACATGCTACAGAAAGTATTTCACTTAAATATTAAATTTTTCATAAGAGAGTTAGTGGTTATACATATAGGTACGTGGAGTAACAAAGCTCGTAGTACAACCCGAAAACTGGTGAATCTACATCACATTTGGATCGAATGTGTAATATGACTTAAATTTTTTTTCCTTTCATTAAAGCTAATCAGTACCGTAGATTTAGTAAAATTGCACAAATTATTGTTAAAATTCGGTTTTTAATTTTGTTTTCTTTATTGATAGTATTAATTTTACTAAATAAACGATATTTGATAACAATTTGCAAAAATAATATTTTGTAACATGGCAATACTAGCATGTACCAGGCGGCCATCCGAAGGAGCCGGATATCAGCCATGTTGCCGTGAGACAGGAAGATGCAGCCGGTGTTTTGGACCCTCACACACTTCCCTTACGACCCTAGGATCGACTAGTCGACTCTGTATTGTACTTTGTAAAATAAACCTTTTAAGAAACAAACCGTGTTTTACAATTAAAAAAAAAACAATTGCGTAGGTACTTCAATTCCTAAGAAGTATGGGTCAAATAAAAAAAAATCTACAAAATCGACTCTAAATGATGTAGATTCACTGGTTTCCCGCTTGTACGTCGAGTTTTGTTAAACGGTGTATTTTTGCCGTCATGTAATAATAGATCAAGATTCACTGCACTTGGTGTACTTATTTTAGGAAATTTTTGCCTTAGGTTTTACAATAATTTACTTTTAAAAAATATCAGTTATTTGTTTTTCGTGGTTATTCCTATCGAATTTTTGAAATATTTTCTAGAATTTGAAATGCATATTGGCATTAAATGATTTCATTAGAAGCTGCCAGAATTCAGACAGGTGGATCACATAAAAATATATATTTTCATATTTTGTGATGACAAGTCGAACTGTTTAGTGTTTGTTCAACATACAGGTCTATTTTCACTCAAAATGTTATACCTATTTCACATAATGTTTAAAGCTAAAAATTACTACAATATCTTACACAAAATATTCAAGGTTGCACTGAAAAATTTCGATGCACAAGCGGGAACCCATGATCTTCACATAGGTAATAAAAAATGGAAGTCCCGAATTTTAGAAATATAATTTTATTCGGTACTTCAATCGACTGGACCCATAGTTTTCGAGAAAAATCAGTAGGTACGAAGTTGATTTTTTTTTGATAAATTTTTGCAAATTTTTATCAATTATCATGTAAATAGTCTAATTGATACTATCCACTAAATAAACAAAATCAAAAACAGAATTTTAATATGAATTTTGTGCACTTTTACTTAATCTTGCGGTACTAATGAAAAAAGCCTTTATGGGAAGAAAAAAATTACATTTTTTCAGCTCAGATTCAAAAGTCATATTCGTACACATTGGACATCCAAATGTGATGTAATATTCACCAGTTTTTCGGTTGTACTACTTGTAAGTAATTTTGTTACTCCCATTAATATAACTGTGAAAATCATAATTAAAAAGCAATTTAAAATGTTAATAAACAAATATTTTCAAATATTAATAAACAAATGTTTGCATTACGCAAATTTGAAACTAAACAGCTAAAATTTGTTCTATATTTGGACACAGAATACAGGACACTGAGACGTAATGATTCATCTAATGAAATAGGGTAACCCTTTCGATAGCTTATTTAAAAAAAAAGGGGAATGTAATTTCTAACCTTTAATAAATATATATAATTACCACCTCCGTATGAATTAATGCCTAGAACGCAGAAAACGAAATTATTGATCTAGACAAAGCGAAAAATTAATCTACATACATATTTTATTCATAATTATAGTACGTAAGTAGTGCACCTATAGTAGATTGAATATTGAGCTAAAATCGTTTTTTACGATATGATTTTCACCCAATAGGAGACTATCCAAGAGTAGAATCCTTTTATAATCCTGGTGCGTGGTCCTAGACCAAATTAGTCATTTTTTCAAATTTGAATACCATGGTCCCCCAAGCCGCCTGATTGGAGGATGTGACGGCAGCAGGAAGGCCCACTTGTCCCCCACACTCCACAAACTCCAACATCCTCATCAGGGGCCTGCGGCAATTGGCCCCCTGGCCCCCGACAAACGACCCCGCCCCCCACCACGCCCCCCGTCATCAAAGATAGCCGAGGACAGAGACTTTAATTTTTAAATTTTCAAAAAACCCCTTTTTTTTTTTTGAAGTTTTAAAATTTTTTTTTTTCCCCATGTGCTCGGGGAAAAAAAATTTTTTTTTTGGAAATTTTTTTTGGTTAAAAAATTTACCCCAATTTTAATTTTTTTTAAAAATTGTTTTTTATAAATTTTAAAAAGTTTCCGTAATTCTTTAAAAAGTTATCCTAAATATAAAAAATTAAATTATAATGGTTAACCACTTTTCTTTCGTTAAATTCAAACAAAGAAAACAAAAAGGATAAAACAAAATTAAAATTCCGTATTTAAAAATTTATTTTACTACCTTAAAAAAAAATCCAAAATGCTAAAAATTAAAGGGAAAAAGGAATATTAATCAACAAAAGGTTCACTTTATACCTTTTAAACCCCAAAAGGAAAAGGGTTTTTTTATTTTAAAAAATTTCTTATAAAGTTTTTGATGGCAAAAATTTTAAAAAAAGTTTAAAAATTGGGAACTAGTAATAATGTTTTTTGGAAATGGTTGGGGGTTTTGGGGGGTGGGGAAGTATTTAAGTACAAGTTTTGAGGAAAAAATTAGAATTTCATATAAATTTTTAAAATTCCGGGGGGTTTACTTTCAAAAAGACCGTTTTAAAAAATTTTTCTTTTTAATTTCAAATTAGAAATAGAATTATTAAAGAAAATTTTTAAATTTTTTTCAACAGAAACAGAAATAGGGTTTCCTTTATGTGGGAAACGGTTTTAAATAGTTTAAAAAATTTGTCATGTATGGTTGTCAGATGAGGGGGCGGTAAAGGAAGTTGATGCATCAAGTGGCCATTTAAAACCCACCAATGAAGGTCAAAAACCCTGTGAACCCCTAATAACCCAATTCCTTTCCCAGGTTCTCTTCTCTTTTGGGATATCAAAATAAAAAAAAGTGCCGGGCCTTGGGGACTGGGTGAAGAAACCGATCCTTGCTTCATGAAAAAATGTAAACCATTGCACTTTGGTGACCAATGCATCCCCTTTTCACCTTGGTGCGGAAAAGGGGAAGTATTAAGTAGGCATAAAATAGTAAAAAATTAATAATTGATTTTAAATCTTTTACGTTATGATTTTCACCAATAGAGACTATCCAAGTTAGATCTTTTAAAACCGTTTTAAGACAAATTTTTTTTAAAATTTTGAATCCATGGTCCCCCAGCCGCCTGTTTTGGGGGAGGGTACGCAGCGGGAAAAGGCCCCTTGTCCCCCCACCCAAACTCCAACTCCCATCAGGGGCCTGCGGAAATTTTGGCCCCCGGGCCCCCGACAAACCCCCCGCCCCCCCCCACGCCCCCCCCTCATCAAAGATAGCCAGACAGAGACATTGATTTGGTACAGACCCTCAAAAAGTCATATCTTAAAAGTATCACCGCTGTGACGCGTGAGCGGTGATCGGAAAAAATCTTTAATTTTCCCATTACCCTCATATACCGGGGTAAAAAAACTCATGTACAAGCGGGAAATCATGAATCTACGCTAATTTGGGGTCGATTTTTTAAAAATTTTTTTTGACCCCTTTTTTTTCGAGAAAATTGATACGAAGTACAAATTTCCAAAATTTTAAATTCATCTATTTAGTCAAATTAATAGTACCTAAATAAAACAAATAAAAAAAAAGCATTTTAAAAATTTGTGCAAAATTTTTCTTAATCTAAGATAATCTTTTAGGAAGAAACTTTTTCAAGCTAGGTTATTATGGGCAATCTACCAACATTTCAGATCTACGGGACGTGACCGACTGGGGAAGACGCACGGGGAATTTGGGGGCCGACAGTTTTGTTAATACCTTTTGAGACCACAAAATACCTAATTTATTTATTTATTTATATTTTAATGTTGTACACACATGTAATAACTGCTTAATTTCATGGATACAGTTTTTTTAAAAGCCAAGCTTTGAAAGAAAAAAAAACACGTCGCAATAAAAAACAACGACAATAAAAAATGTTTATCACAAATTAAATGTTCAAATGCGAGACATTTTTGAGTTTCCAGTTTTTGCCAGCCGACGCCCAGCTCTTATTCTTGTCTTTATAGGAGCTAAATTGCTAGTTTTTTCCCAAAAGTAATTCGGACGGGCCCCAAGCTAGTTTCCCTCAAAACAAAGTTTTTTTTTTATTTACGAAATTGTAATATTAGGTCCACAGGGAAATGCCCGCTTTAATGAAAGGGACAAAAGCTTTCCCTTTTTGTGGAAAACCGGGGAAACCCAAAGGGGCCCTTTAAGGACGTCCCCGATGAATGGGTGGACGACATCAGGAAGTCTGCGGGAAGAAGTGGACCCGGGAGGAAGGAGACGGCGGGGGGAAGGCCTATGTCCACCCAGTGGCCCTAAAGGGGCTGAGATGAAATGATGTTTTATTTTTAGTAAATTAGCGATTGTCTCCCATGCATCAGTCCCATGCAGATTCCCAAAAGGTTTGTTAATATGATAAATGCTTATCATCTTCCCTTTTCATGAAATGAATGTTTCTAGATTCACTGCACATGAATCAATGCAGTCCCCTTGCACCACTGGGTGCGGATAAGGGAAAGCACTAGTATGGGTATTTCATTTTTAAAAATTTTATTTCACCAAAAAAAATTTTTTTTCTTTTTGGGATACCTTGGACGGGAGCTGAATTTCCCAAACCATCATTTCCCTTTAAAAATGTTGTAGACCAAAGGGGTTGAGGGATCGACCCCACCACCCCCTGACGTTATAGAGCCCTTTTGGGGACTCTGTCATCATGCTATTTTATGCAGGACTTTAAATTTGGTTTTTAAAAACAGGGCGAAAATTCCCCGGGGCTAATTTTTTCAAGTGAAGTTAAGTCAAGAGGGCGAAAACCCTCGACCCAAGTCAAAAAAAATCATGATGCGCCCCCCTTACGACCCCTCAATGTCGCCACATCAAAAATATTTTTTTTTCCTTTTTAAAAGTACTTTTAAAAAAAATACAATTAATAGTCAACAAAACTTTGCCGTATAAGCTTAGAACAATGCAAATAACTAAAGAAAATCTTGTTCAATATCTTGTATTCTTTTTTTTTTTTAAACTATCTTGTTTACATTATCTGTTATTTTTCATTTTTACATGACTTTATTTTTCGCTCTTTTTGCACGTGGCATACTGTTTTGACTTTCACAGTATACCCACAAACTAGGCAGACTATGCCCTTGGTGGATTTTTTTTTTTTTTTTTTAATGTATAAAGTGTTTTTATTGTATTACTTTGTAAACAAAAAAATTTTCTTTGAAAATCAATAATTTAAAAAAAAAAAAAAAAAGGTATATAAAACAGACATGGTAGAAAAATTCGAGAACAACAAGTCACCTAAGGAAGGATTCCGACAACGGAGACAAAAGGGAGACCTGAGGGTCTGTATTAGTCCTCATCCGATCTGCCATCCTTGGATTCGACTCCCACTGTCCATCTATCGTTTTGCAGGTCGTCCCAGTCAGGCGGCAGTGGGCAGAGATGCATCAGATCTGGCTATTATCGTCCCACTATCTCAAAGTGGGTGCATGCCGGTTTCTCTGCTTCTCCTTCCCAACGCCAACAGACAACAACCTGGACTTTCGAAGTTGCCTCGAATTTGGATACTTATCCAGCCTCTCAGAGCTTAACGCGGCGAAATAACTTTCATCTCCAAGACTCTTACGTATGTCGTATGGATTTGTCAAATGTATGTCCGCCCTTGCTTCAACCCCATATTATGTCGTTATGGGGCGATCACAGATTTAAATATACATATAGTATACCTACGGCAGATAATGGCAGAGTTCAGAAAGAACTAGGAGTCCGCCTTGTAGAAGTGGGCCCCGCATTCAACAGTATGAAAGCTTGTCTGGAGATTCGGATTGTTTACATCGGTTAAAACAAAATAACACCGCCTTTATAACTCCTGCATCACAGCTGTTCTCCTCTTTGGCTGCGATCGTGCGCACCTAACCAGGGACATAGTAGCAGACTTCTGAGTTTTGAGAATAGGTGTCTTAGAAGAATTTTAGGTGTGTCGCGTGGTTTGAACTTAGTAAGGAATCACGAGGTGGAGGCACCCTTGGTATCTACTGTCATCCGGCGAAGGCGTTTCGGCTGGCCAGGCCATATACTACGTTTGCCTCCTGAGAGCCTTAACCCATGCTTGCCTTTTTGGCAAGGCATCAGGTTCTCGGCATTCCTGGTAGTCCACTTGGTGACAATTCGTCGGAAGTTTGCGTCAGAAGCTGCGGGACGAGGGGCATTGACTTGGTGTAGGTGCACGGGAGCTGTGGCGGGCGATCGCGTTGGGACGGATATAGGGCAGCGGTTTTTTGGTATGGATGATGATGATAGATACCATACATATTATATAGTAAATTATATATAATATTTATAGTATACATATTATTTTAGTTCATCTAACGTAAATTTTATTACAATAATTAAATAATGAGTAGGTTGATTTATTACTGCGGATACTTCATAATATCAATCAAATTGAAATTAATCATACTTCAAACATTTTTCTTTAACATGCCTAATAATGGGCATGTTTTTATTCCGCTCACAGGATGGTCACATTTTCTGTAAATTCATTCTTCTAAATAATAATTGGAGTTATCGATGAATTTGGTCCATCTTATTTGAACGGAAGTTGATGTAACATCGCATCTCCGATATGGTGCTATCATCAACACACCACTTCCGGTAATGTATAATCATATTGTAATATTTTTCTGATTTACCGCAGCAAGGGATGTAGATATACTTCTTGATAGATACTCTACATGCCTACATACATAAACGTCTACTACTTATGTACATACACAGCTAATTACATGATAATATATACAACATTTTGGGCGTGTTCAATACTTGTACCATACACCTGAAATTAATACGCAAGAGAGGAGTAGGTATATAACTTAATTTTTATATCCCTACAGAGCATGTGGTAGAATTCATTTCAAATTCAGGAATACTGGATATTCGAGCGTTTACAGGGCTTATGACCTGTCATTGGCTGGGATAAGTGGCCACTTTATGTACTACAACATTCCCCATTCCGCTTTTTAGCGAATATCCACACCAGGTAACATTTTTGATTTTGTATACATGTACCTGTTCCTGTACCTGGATGTAGAAATCGAGGATGGGCCGGATTTTGAGAGAAAGACATGGCCTACATGATCAAAGTAAAAAAAAGTGCTTGAAAGTGGGCATGTAAGGGCGAAGTCGGGAATAAATCGGGACGTACGTGCATGAGCAGATGTATGAATGTGGATGGAAGCAAGAGGAAATGTGCATAGACAGAGTGGTGGTGGCGTTCTATCCCTCTTTCTGCATACCTACTAGCGGGAAATGGCGTCATTGGCGTGCATGGTTAGTTAGTTAGTTAGTTCAGTTAGTTATTATATGTGACGAATCGAAACCATCACCCTACCAGCGCGTTAATAGCTGAGTCTATGCTCATTGTATGAATTTGTATATTGAAAATGTTTAGTCGGTAAGCACTAATGTAGCAATTTTGGAACTTTAATTAATTAACAAATGGTTTTTCGATTTATCTAAGTATCATAAAACAACTTAAACACTTATTTTTTTAGAGTAGCAGGAAATAAAAACCAGATTGTTAGCAAAGGGGATTAAGTTTTTTTGTTTCATTTTATTGTAATTGGTTTGTACCAAATAATCCAATTTTAATTTTTATACTCTAGGTACATCTGAAATTAACGGTTTACAGATTTGCGACACATTGTCATTATATCGACGATATAGGTACATACATCATACACGTGTCTTATACTATTAATAGTTGGTCCTACGTTTTATTTTTATTTTTATTATTATATACTTTTCAACCTACATTTTTATATACTGCTATTTTTTAAAAGCACTGTAAAATAAAGTAAGTTTTATATTTTGAATAAAATTTTGTATATTAAAATTGTTACAAAACATGTTAAAATTATGCATAGGTGCATATTATAAAAGTACAAAAAATAATACCTAGGTAAAGCTAAAACATATACCTAAAAGTGTAGATTTAATTTAGCACGTCATGTCCATAAAAATAATATCCATTATAATTGAAAAAAAAACTATTCTTTTTTATTTAGGTATTATTACACCAATATTTTGACATGGATTAGATTCATTACATTGATAATAATTGGGCGTACGTAGCGCTTTTTAAAAATTTTAAAGAATGAATTTCAGAGAATATTACGTAGGTACAGAAAAAAACGTTTTGGAACACATTCTTCCTTCAAAATAATTTAAATAACTGAAGAATGTGTTGTGATTGGCGGCTGTCGGTTTTCAGCTTAAAGTATTACAGCTCTACAATTGAATCCGTAGAACGAGCGACATTAAATTAAATTTATAGCGCCATTTTGAATTTTTAAAAACGTCATTCCACTGTCAGATTCTGCATATTTATGTACCTAATATGATAATAATAATACTACGACATTAATTTTCCTATCTCCTTTTTATTATCTCGATATAATGGTCTAAAACTAAATGGCACGGCGTAGGTACACCAAGTGCTGTGTATCTTGAATCTTGATCGTTGGAATATGCCCTGCTCTTCCTGAAAAATTACAATCACAAAATGAAAAATTTCCTTTTTTACTGCGTCCATATAGAAGTTCAAGTGACTGGTCCAAGGGTCTATTCCAAATGAAATGGACAAAATTTTACACATGAAATAAAACGAAAATTATTATTTTTTTGGTGGCAACACTGACTGCATTCTGTGTTGACTGCGCCCTCCACGATTCTACAGATAAGTTGGTTCCGCACTGATATATTAATAATGTTGTAGTCGTCTCTAGACTCCAGCGCGCCAACCGGAAATGTAGCGGGAAGTGGGCGGGCCGCGTCCGCCCGTTGGAGGCAAAAACCACTACCTATCTATATAACGACCAGTGTGCCAGTACGTACCTAGCCACTAACTAACCTACACTCAACAGCCACTTCAACGATAAAACTACGATTTCAAAATTATTCCAAATGACATTTGGAATCATTGTGTAGCATACAATAGGATGTGCAGTTGTGCACGGAATAGACGACTAATCTAATATTCCAAATTCCAATTTCAAACTCTAGATAAAACGCTTATCTAATAAAATAAAAGAAAATACAAATTCGCACTTTTATTGAATTTGAAAATGATTCTAAAATACGTTTCATTGATGATTATCATTATTATTCGCTCCAATAGAACACGCCATTATTTATTACGTTTTGTAAAAACACACATGTTAAGTAAGATAATTTTAAATGCTGCATCTAATTTAGTACATCATGTATTATATTTACTATAAATAAAATTAAAATTAAATACAGTTTCATGTTCTACGTAGCATTTTAATTGAAATGAAATATTTCTGTGCCATTGTAATTGCAAGTTTCTAATTATTGCACAACGTGCGATGTTTGCATGCTGTATTTTAAAATTTGCCGAAATTCATTCATCTTGTAGAAATCCTTCGATGAATTAAATCACTCCGGTGTTTTGGCGTTAATTCATTGAATCGGTTGCCAGTACATGCCAGTGAAGTTGTACCTTCAAGCCCCGATGTACAGCGGCGCCACGTCGTGGACTGAACCCGAACTAAATAGCTTACAGAAACAGTAAACTGTTTTACCGTCAGGCGTCGCGTCGATAGCGCGCGGGAGCGATGAAATTTGACATCTTCGAAATGACACTTTTAAATTGACTGCTTTTTGTTATGTTCTTTCATTTTTAGTTTTTTGTAACATATTAAAAATAGTAAAATGCCTGATTTATCATTATTATGGGAATACTTCACTTTACGAGGTAACTTTTATGAGGACTAGTCTATTGGTAAATCCATAGATAATAGGATTTGGGTTTAATAAAATAATTTAAATCAAATATCTATTTAAAAGCAATATCCTTTATAATAGGTAATGAAATTTATACAGTAGGTTAATGATAGGTTAGGTTAAATAAAATAATTTAAAATCAAATAGCTTTTTAAAAGCGAAATTTATACAGTAGGTTAAGATTTTTAAATCCAACCAATCACCGCTTTTCCCATTTCTATGCTGTACCTCTATAATCCAGAGAGTAAAAACTTTTGTGGAATTTTGACAGCTCTACCTCGTAAAGCGAAGTATCCCCAATTTATTTGGTCATAGTTTTTATAATTATTATTTTACAGAATTTAAACGTGAGAATAAAAAATTAGCCAGATTCAATAATTTTCCGATTAGGCATGAATGTTTCCTTTTTATATAAAATGTTGTATGAATGGCGTAGGTAATTAAATCGATGTGAAATTAAAGCTTTTGACTTTTTACGTAGTAGCGATCGGGCTGAGACGCGTTCGCCAAAGTATCTAAATTTATATCGCAGATGTGTATCCCATTAATATAATAATACGTATGATACCTATATTCACGACAATTTATATACAGAGTGGCTACTCTACTATAGACGAGACGTTTTGAACTTCGAATAGATTATTTTAACATTTGAGTCAGCTAGTTTCCTCCGGATATACTATACTTATCTACTTATTTATATTCTTAATACTCCGTCGTCCATTGATTCTTTCTTTGGCAAATGGTCTTCGCTAACTACGTCTTAAGCCGGAATTATATTAGAGCCACGCCGCGTGTCGCAACGCGTGGGTTTGGAATCGATTTCATACATTTAGTATGAAAATGATTATATTAGACATGTCCCGCGTGTCGCCGACCGATCGACCAATTGGCCTGTTGCTTGATCACAGATCAGTACCGACTCGGTAATAAGCGACGTGATAACGATTTCTTACCCATGGATGTTTAACGTTTTCGCGATCACAATGGAACACGCGTTAAAAGTTATCGATCGGGATTATTAAACGAGCGCATACTAGTCGCGAGCCATTTCCCGAGATATATCTTATTCGCACAAATCTTCATTCAATCTTTATTATAATTTTAGCCGGTTTTCGGCAAGCCAAATATTGAGAAAAGTCGACATAATAAAAAATCCGACAAGCGCGATGATTTGACGTTTGACGTAAGGCCGCGATATAGCGTAGATCGGCTCCGCTCGGATCAGATCGTCAATGCTCGGCTCAGCGATCGCGGTATCGAACGGTATGTCACTGTGATCGCTCAAATCGTTAGGGCTAGCACGTGGTTAGCACGGTTTTAACTACGTCGATAGTTATCTGTGATTGAGCAACTGGGATCGGTGGTGGGGGAAGCGTGGCGACACGTGGCGTGGCTCTAATATAATTCCGGCTTTACTCCCTTTCGCCTAATTATTTTCACTGTCGAAATCACTAGAAATAAAAGCAAAACTCGAAGATTAGACGGAAGAAACATCTTGAATCAACTGATTTTGTGGAAAACTACTAATAATTAGTTCCACAACTGATTGAATTAAGGAATGAATAATTGGATTGAATGAATATACATTTCTTAATGTTGATTTATTTTTGGGTTATTTTTATCGATTTATTTTTATAAACCCTGAACTTGTTTATGTATTTTGCTTACCCTTTTGTCTAATCATGATCCTAGTAAAAACTTTAATTTAGATTATTCAATAACGCTTTTTTGTCTTCACTTTGTCGATGACTGATAGATGGTCAATAACAATAAATTATAGACAATACAGTGCGTACCGTCGAAAGCGAGTACAGATTAAACTAACAATCGGTATATAATTTATTTTTTACTTTATCTTATAATATACACCGTGTCAAAACTCGATGTACAAGCGGGAAACCAGTGAATCTACATCATATTTAGAATCGATTTTGTTGAATAAAATTTTTATTATTTGACCCATAGCTTTCGAGAAAATAGAGTAAGAAGTTGAAATTGTTATCAAATATTATTTATTTAGTCAAATTAATGCTACCCTTATGGGTAGAAAACAATATCAAGAATTAGTGCAATTTTGCTTAATCTGCGGTAGGTACTTAAGAAACCTTAACGAGAAAAAAAAAATTGCATGCTCTGATTCAAAAGTTATATTAAATATTTCACTCCAAATATGATGTAGATTCACCAGTTTTCGAGTTGTACCCAAGACCGTTAGGATTTTAGTGTATTCAAATGGATATTCCGGATTTACTCGCAACCACAAAGCTTCGATAAAAAAGGCACTAACTTCAAACTATTTTCTAAGGAAATACCGTAATCGATTTACGAAAATGTGTAGGGATGGATATCCTAGAAAAAAAAGGATAACCCTCTTTTTGGACTTTTTTTCATTTTTTAAAATAACTAAAGGCGGTAGCAAAATATTAACAATCAGTAATAAATTAAAGAGCATTTGAAATTCTAGCTCACAATTTTTTTTTTTATTGCCTTTCTTAGATTTAAAAAAAAAATAACCCCCTAATTCAGTCCCATGTTATAAGTGTACGCTTTTTTTCTAGCGTTTTGACCTCTTAATTAAAATTTATTACAATTATGCTATTACGCTATTACTACGCATAAATTTCTTCTTTATAAAATTGTTCATCAAGGAACTGGCATTTTGTATTTATTTGTGATTAGTCTTGACTTTACCCAGATGCTTCAGGAGAGCGCCTACCCAAACTGCCTTTTCTTTACGCCTGCCTGCCTGTGAGATTCCACCGTCCGTCCTGGTAAACCGTCGATGTAATTCGGATGTATTCGGCGGAGCTGAGGGTCTTCTGGAGGCACGAAGTGATGTCCACATACTCCACATAGGAGCAAACATGAGCAAAACTACAAGTTAGTGTCATTTTGTACTTAGTATAAACATAAATATGTAGCTCGGAATTTTGCACAGTTTGATCTCAAAATAAAGTCATAAAAATATTTCTAGTTAATTTTAGAATACATACTTCGCCTGATTCGTAGTTTATCAAGTTGTACAATTACTGAGTACCTATTAATTCTGACTTTTGACCTCCCACTAAGAGACACTTTACTTCCAGCACTCCCCCACGAACTTGCCCAATGGTAAAATAAAAGCTTGTCACACTGCCCATAAAACTGTTTGCAAACATATTACATACTTACCTCCATTTTGTAGCAGATCGTAAATAATTTTGTAAACTATTAATTAGTTCCTACTTCCCACCCTATTATTCATTTTAACTTATTTTAGATATTCTTGACTACAAAAAGGCATTTTATTTAAAAGACGAAACGCAGGCAGACGAGCTGGGTGTTCCTTTTTTCTACACAATATTAGTACCCGGATTTATACTTGAAAATCAAATGCAATGACGTTTTAGATCAGACCAGCGAGGTGGATAGGAGGATAAATCTCTCTTGGGTGGGTTTTGGAAAGCTAAATTCACATTCCGAAGCTCCATTCCCAACTCACTCAAGACTCGAGTGTTCAACCAATGCATTCTACCCGTCCTTACTTATGGCGCGGAAACAATGACTTTGACCAAGCAATCCTCCCATAAGTTGCAAGTTGCACAGAGGAGCATGGAGAGGATTATGCTTGGAATAACAATTAGAGACCGAAAAAGGAACTATTGGATCCGACGCCAGACAAAGGTCTGCAACGTGGCGCAGCGAATTGCTTGGTTGAAGTGGAAACGGGCCGGTCACATAACCAGAATGACGGACGACAGATGGACGAAACGCGTTCTGGTGTGGAGACCAAGGAACCAGAGGCCTCAAGGACGTCCACCGATGAGATGGGTGGATGACATCAGGAAGTCTGCTGAAAGACAGTGGATGGGGACGGCGCAGGATCGGGAGGAGTGGAGACGGCAGGCGGAGGCCTATGTCCAGCAGTGGACCTCAACGGGCTGAGATGATGATGATGACGTTTTAGATATCAACTAGAGGCCTTAGAGATGTGGTATTACAGAAGAATAATATTAAGAATTTTCTGGAGAGATCAAACCACGAATAACGGGGCTCTCAGAAAAATCGAGGGAGGCAGACACCTGATTGAAACCATTGGAGATGCGAGCCTAATGGATCGGCTATGTGACATGAGAGACTCCATATCATAGGGAAAATGGCTGAGGGGACAAACTCCAGAGGGCGTCCCCGACCGGAGGAATAAGTGTGCCAGGATTTGAACTGCGCCTCACATATTAAGCTAAAGAGGGTCGTAAAGACAAAGCGCAGTGGAGAACGAGATGCAAATCCTTGCTGCAATTTTTTTATTTATTTGCGAAAAATTGGCAGTATGAGATGGGTCCAGAAAAGTGTCTTGAGATGGTCACCCCACCAAAATAGACATTACTATAAATATTAGTATAAATATTTACTTCCTACCTAAAATAGGATTGTTTATGAATGCCTCAGCTCGGGACTAGCTCAGTGAGAAATTTCATAGATTTAAAAAATATATATAATATAAATTATACACGTAAAAAATAAATAAATATACCTATCTTACAGGATTGAGACTAGGCGTATAGAGAAGATAATTATATACTATCTTCAGGTCCCTGATTACAAGCATATCTACATCGATGTGTATCGCAGTTGTGACGCGTATATGACACGTAATTGGTAAAATCTCTTTGAAATATACCGATTACCGTCATATACGCGTCACAACTGCATCTGGGCCCAGGAGCGTGTCGGTATCAGCTTTTTTTTAATCAAAATTTATTTCTTGTTCCTCCTTGAGAAATTGATTGGTCATTTTATTTCTCTGGATTTTAAACATTATACTTTTTAATCGTCCAATCGTTTTCAAAGGAATACTTTCAACATTTAGAATACGTAATGTAGGTACTTGATGATTAATTACTCTAAATTGTTTCAATTTATCACATGATGCTTTTAATTTTACACACTTTTATAAAACGAATCGTATGTACACATATGTATTTAATTCATGCTGGCTTCATTGTGAGTTCATTATTAATATGTAACGCAGTAATACATAAATATTATAACTTATGTACATTTACAAATATACATATATTGATAATTTTAGTGTCATCGCTCGTACTGTTTACGATTGTAAATATTATACACTTTATATAGGTACTTACTAAAACATAATAATAATACATAACGAAGATAAAAAATTCAGTATTGTTGGAAGTTGGAAGCGACCCACATATTACTGATCTCGTTTCAAACTATTGTACACAACAAACTGTTGAATATTAGTTATTATTGTTTGACTTTGTAAGGAACACAGAGTAGAGGAAAAGGACGCAGCAACCCATGGTATCAACTGCTGTCATCCGGTATACTACCTGTATAAGTTTCCCTAAAGGGCCTTAACCATGCTTGCCTATTTTAAAAGACATCAGGTTCTCGACGTCGCGCGTCGCGGACGTCCACTGTTGACAATCCGTCGAGAGTTTGCGTCACAGCTGCGGGACGTGGACTGACTTGGAAGGATACACGGGGGCTGGCGGCCGATCGCTTGGCTTGGAGGCAGTTTGTGGAAGGAACGGATATGGAATCATGATGATACCCGAGAGCCGTTTTTGTTTTTATTTTGATTGTTATATTTAAGAATATATTATACAAACTACGGTCAAAAATCAGTAAGTTGTGTCGCTTGAAATACGGTGATTTTAAGATGAGATTTTTTGGCTCTTAGGTAGATATTATATTTTTTAATATTCGTAAGGCGTAGTATACTGAGGGGGGATAAACGTAAGCGTATTGAAAAACCTAACTAACTAACCATCACGCCATTTCCCCGTAGGGATAGACAGAGAGGATAGAACGCCATACCACTCTGTCCTGACATACTTCCTTTGCTTCCTCTACATTTATACATCTTCTCATGCACATACGCCGATTATTCCGACTTTTCACATGTCCACTTTCAAGTACTTGTCGCACTTGGTCATGCCATGTCTTTTTCGGCCTTCCTCGGCTTCTACATCCAGGCACACTTGCATTTAAACTCCTTTTAGCCGTTCTTTCATCACTCATTCGCTCCACATGACCAAACCATCGTAAAAGCCCTTTCTTAATTTTGTCGTTAATGCTTGTCTCAGCCTTGCACTCTGCTCTAATTTCGAGATTTGTACACCTATCATACATAGTATTACCACATATTCGCCTGAGAGATGGAATTTTAACGCATTTAGTCTACTTACATCCTTCTTTATCCAACACCACGCTTCACTACCTTACATAAGGGTTGGTACCTTAAGTTGATAATTTATAGGAAAAACATAATAATTATGAATCCATATACTTTTGTACTCGTCTATCTCATCCACCCAAATTAATAAGAGGGGCCTAGAACGGATTATATTATGTAACCATCGAAATTTTTTCGGTGTATGTAACAAAGTTTTTGCTACGGGGAAATGTGAGTGGTTCCTATCACCTTTCTAGTAATCGTGCATCGTCATAATCGTTCTTGCGTCTTCCCAAGTAAATTCCACGTCTCGTAGTTTCATTGAATTCAAATCACAGTATTTGGTCGTATGCTTTGAACTTAGAATACAGACTGACTACGACTACTACTACTGCCACTTTACCTGATCCGCAAAGAAGAAGAAATATAAGATCAAAATCAAATATCCTTTGGATTTGCATTAAAATCCCCTAAAATAAGGATATGATCAACTTCCCTTTCTTCTATTGCAGAATATGATTCATCTAGCACACCTGTAAATTATTCTCCTAAATTGTCAGGTTTTGATTCACAGGCATATTTTTTTATTTATATTTTAATGTTATACACACAGTGCTATGTTTAGTACAAATTAACAAAGAATTTTCAAATTGAGGTAACATATAGAACATAACACCAATTACGTGGACAACACAATGTACAAGACAAATTTCTAAAGACGTGAAGTGAACAAACAGTGGTATGTTATGTCATGTGTATGTGTGTTGTATGTGTGTGGAGTGTGGTGTATGTATTGGGAAATCTGAATATTTAAGCGCAGGAGAGGATAAGTAAAGAGAAAGAGGAACCGCCGTCCTGGCAGACCGTCGATGACCGTCCTACGGGTGTGTTCGGCGGAGCTGATAGATGCGGGCCTGACGTGGGAGGAGGCGAGAGGGCTAGCTGGTGACAGGGTCTTCTGGAGGAATCTAGTGATGTCCACGTGCTCCACATAGGAGCAAACGAGGCGAAAGAAGAAGAATAAGAAAAAGAAGACGATAAGTAGGTTATAATAAGTTATACACATTAAAAATTAAAACATTCCGTCCCTTACATAGTACTTGAAGTTCTATGATCCTTGGACTTTTAAAATTAATTAAAGAATAATGCCTAAACACATTCTGTCTCACAAGTAAAGCCACAACACCGTATGGTCTTCCTATGAGAATTTTCTCCGAAGTATCCACCGCTGATGTGCCAAACGCTACGAAGTCTGGGTGGATAGTGTCCAAATAACTGAGATCATGGGACAGAAGCCACGTTTCTTGCAGTAGACATATGTCCAGCTTTTCGTAGATGACCCGTATGCCTTTGATTGATCGTTTGACCGACTTGCAGTTGAAGGTGGCTATGTTAATTTGGCTGTTATTTTTATTCATATTTTTTGAAAAATGCGCATAAGGCACTGCATTGGTCCATCGCGTGCAATGTATCTTGATTATTTTTACTACACGAAGGCAAGGCTGGCGCTTCAGTCCAAGGTATCAAATAAATTGAAAATTTTAAGTGAAAAATCACATTTAAAGAAATATTTCACAAAAATGTACGTTACAATATTCGTGCGCTAGGCGGACTTGATTGTGTATCTCATGTGACACCGGAAGTGACGATAGTGCCGGTCACGTGGTGCAGATCACTTCCTGTCAGGCTCCCACCCACGAAACGGAGCAAACAACAGAGATACGGCCACGTTTGTATTATCTTATTATAATGGCGGTCGCTGGTTCGATTACCATACACCACAATTTACATTTTTCCTGTTTTTGTTACACTGGACTGACCCAGCTCGACAAAAAATCGGATTCAGCTACCTATTATGCACATATTATAATGTATCTATGGATAATGTATCCGTTACCCGTGGTGAGAGATAAAGGGAGGTGTATTTGTGATAAGGTATAGATGATGAATATTCTGATACTTAAAAAAATACATTACATACCAATTGCAACAATTAACAGGAAATTCAGTAATTCTGCAATCAAAACGATAGTCTTAAAATTCTACAACTAGTCTAATTTAGAAATCTACTAAATAGTAATATTATGAAACTGGCCAGTTGCAAAAATACTTAAAATTTACAAGACAAGGTCGGAAAATGCAAGATTCTGCTACTGGTCTAACTAGAAAATCTATTGAATTCTGCAACTAAAAACGAAAATCCTTCTAGTCAAAATCCTTTACGCAACTGGTCAAAATCGAAAATCTACAAATTCTTAAATTCTACAATCTATAATATTATTCGCGTAAAAATGATAATAGTGTACATCAGTGATGTCTGCTGAAAAAATAAATCTCGGTGATATCTGCCGAAAAAATAATCTCCATCGGTTCTTAAGAGTAGGTAGTAGTACCTACTTACAATAATGCCATATTTTTTATTTTGGTATATCTGGGGTACATACTCGACATTTGCAAATCATAGATTTCTTTCATCAGTCCTTCCAGATTCTACTCAGGCCTCGGTCGGGCGGCTCTGTGGGCCTCCGTAAATTAGGTTTCTGTTTGTTGGGAGTTGGGAACATTGATTCATTAATACATGGGACTTTAAGCCAATCAACTAAAGGTGGAACAACCAAAAATAGAGGCGCAGAAGCGCCGAAAAGCCCCGCAGGGCTAGCATTCAACAGTTATCTGCTAATAACTATTATTGATGGTTTTAAATATTACTGCACTGCTTATTTTTCTTGGTAAGTTGTAGCAGGAAGTAAAAGGTGTCGCATGTCTTACAAAATTAGTTAAACTTTCCAAAATAAATATAGTCAGGATATCCTGGTAGGTTTGAGAAAGAGTACCTTATGTATTGTGGAAACTTAGGGCCACGGCCGCTGAGGTGTCATCGAATGGTATGCGCTTCCACACCATAAAATCGATACTCCATACGATACACACCCACATAGCCAGGCATTGTTACATGATTAAACTCTCAATAATCAATTATTCTTAAGAGGGTCTACTGTCACGTAACCTGCGGCCGTTTCTCCATACAATAGTAGTCCTACAAATTTTAATGATGTCGCATGCCACAAATGCAGATTAATAAAATTTTACCCAATCCAACTGTAACTAACTAACTAACTAACCATCACGCCATTTCCCCGAAGGGGTAGGCAGAGAGGATAGAACGCCACACCACTCTGTCCTGGCACACTTCCCTTGCTTCCTCCACATTCTACATCTTCTCATGCACGCACGTCGATTATTCCGACTTCTTACATGCCCACTTTCAAGCACTTGTTTTACTTGATCATACCATGTCTTTCTCGGCGTTCCTCGATTTCTACATCCAGGCACAGTCGCATCATATATATTTTTAGCCGTTCTTTCATCATCCATTCGCCTTACATGACCGAACCATCGTAAAAGACCTTTCTTAATTTTGTCGATAATACTTATCTCTGCCTTGCACTCTACTCTAATTTCGACATTGGTACACCTATTATGCATAGTCTTACCACACATTCACCTGAGAAATCGCATAAATCCAACTCGATAAACATAAAGCCTTTCTTTCTATGCAATTCGATTAAATATGACAAAAAAAGATATGAACGATTACTCCAAAAACCGTGGATTTACTTAATTCAACTGTAACATTTAAAATGAGTTTGACGGCTCCGCATACATTTTGCGCCGTCAATTTATACGATATTCAAATATGTGCAAATATCATAAGATTGCATAGATTTCTTTTTCTCATTAAAAAAAAAAAAAATAAAACAGTTTTTTTTTAAACTTTAACTTTTTTCAACTCATTATAACGTATGTTATATTAACAATAACATAGAAATTAATGTAAATATTGATATTTTTAGTAACAGTCGTAGTGATTTAGCAGGATTTTGAATGTACGTAGCTTCTTGAAATACGTTTATATGTAATTTTGTTATTTTTTCATAATGGTGAAATTTATGAAAATCACATTCAAATAAATATTTCATACTGACCTCCATCGAGGATCGAACCCGCGACCTCGTGCATGTAAGCACGCGCTACACCACGAGTCGGACAGATTACGTTGTTATGTTTTTTCATCAGAATTTTGTATTAATGTGTGAAAGTCTTGTAAACCTAATTAGTATATTGACTTTGTTTACTGTTTTTGAATCAATAATAATGTTTTTTCTCACACACTTAAAGGCCGCTATACACTTGGGCGCCACTGGCCAACGCTGGCTTCCAAATCATGAAGCCATCTCTTTCTATCATCGGAAGTACTCTTCTTAAATCTACCCCCACCACCATCGCTGGCGTGGTGGCAGCCATGTCTGTAGGCCGCTTAGGACTGAGATTCTGTAATAAAAGTAGCTTATTCAACACTCTGGCGGCAAACATTAAAATGATTTGTTCATTCATAAAACTAAAGTAACTGTTCAACGCTGAATTATCTAAGTCAGACCACCAGTGCTTCAAATGGAAAATCCCACACCGTAAAACGCACAAAAATTTGCTGATTGAATTAGAAATTAAACCCAATTTTTAAACGACATTTTGAGTATCCGACATTGGCGGTCTTCGCAGCGTTTAAACGATACGGAGGTTCCAGTTTCGATTCCCGGTGAGAACTCAAGAATCAAAATTGATTTTCCCAAGCCTGGGTGTTTGTGACGTTGTTCCCCTCTGTAATTGGGACTCCTGGCCTTTTGAGGTTGTTAAATAAATAAAAAACAAATGTCGAAATAAATATGGCATGATCAAGTACAACAAAAACTTGAAAGTGGTAATTTGAAATAATCTGTCATAATCGACGTGCATGCATGAGATGTATGAAAGTGGAGGAAGCGAGGAAAGTGTACCAGGACAGACAAGCGTGGCGTTCTATCCTCTCTGCCTATCCCTTCCGAGAAATGGTGTGATGGTTAGTTAGTTATGATATGAAATACATCAAATGGCCACTTCTCCCAGCCAATGACAGATCTTAAGCCCTGTAAATGCTAGAATATCCACATTTCTGAGCTTGGAAAAAGCTTATTTACCCGCTCTGCTGATACACCTTTTTATAAAATGTTAAGGTAAGTAAAAGCTTGTAGCGGAATAAACTTCAACAGTTAAATAATATTATTTTAGCGCTAAAAAAACCAAATTTAAAAAAAAAGGAAAACTGTAGCTTTATGATTTTTATTAAAAATTTATAGGAAGGTACTCCAATTTTTATGTTCTATACTTCTGTAGAATGTAAAAAAAGGATATAAAATTAGAAAACCAATACAATGCATTCACTTTTGTTCCATTCACATGTTTTTTTTCTCCATTTTCCATTTGAAGCATTGGCAGGATGCAAACGACTATGACGTCACATCCTCTAGCTTGCCCCTTTGACTCGAGTTATCAACTGAATCTATGTATGTATGCATGTATGTATGTGTTTGTACATCTACGTAAACACATGCACGAATATATCCACTGTACAAACACACGGTCAGCACATTACATATTTATACAAACTATCTGTGTATTTACAAAATATGTATTACTACAAAAGAGATAGTAAAATGAAAAATATTACTATGAAAATCATCATGAAGAGACACGTGGTTGTTCATAAGAAAGAGAAATGTAAAAATATGTATTTTATACACGGTGTTACGGTGTTACAGCTTGATTTTTTTTTCTTCTCATAAAAGCTTTCAATAGTACCACAGATGAAGTAAAATAGCACAAATTCAAATTGAAATTCTTTTTTTCGATTTTGTTTTATTTGTGGGTAGTATCAATTTGACTAAATACATGATATTTGATATCAATTTGCAAAAATTTATCGAAAAAAAAAAAATCAACTTCGTACTCAATTTTCTTGAAAACTATGGGTCAAATCAAAATATTTTATTCTACAAAATCGACCCCAAATATTATGTAGATTCACTAGTTTCCCGATTGAACGTCGAGTTTTGTTACACCAGTTTATTATGTATTTATTTATTTATTTCATTTCACATTTAATATAATCACGACTCAATCACCATGCCAATGATCTGGCCCCGACTCACTAGATAGTCCGTGTCGAGTCAGGGCATTGTAGTATTATACATAACACACTGTATTGAACATAATTGAATATTTACATAATGAGGGAATCCACTGTTTTCTAAAGTATTTTTTTTCTATAAAATTACTATTTAACTAAACACAAAAAATATATTTAATATTTTTTTATAAGTTATTGATGAAGATACGATTTTTTAAAGTTGCACATTTCAAATACCGCGCTAAATACCAACTATGTACTAACTGCGTCATTTTTGCAGGAGTGACGTCATAAAACGGGTTGTTTAAGGCCATGGTATTTCTCCAGCCAGTAACAAAACTGTCAAAAATCTATGCAAACTGACGCGAGAAGCACCGATAAATACCGTCTACTCAATTGTCATATACTGTTAACAGCTGTTCTATGGCGGCCATCTTTTTTGCAATAGAAGCTTGTATGTATATTGTATTCCATATTAAAATGCCATGGAACGCGGCTACGGGGGTTTAAAAACGGAAACCGGAAACACTACACTTAGATACAAGGAGTGACGTCATTGTTTAAGATTTTGAAATGAATGCTATTTTCAACATTTTTTATTAATTTTTGCGTGCGTTTTTGGGATATTTCATCCCACTTCAAAATTTTTAAATATTCGCGTCTACACGAAAGCATTTTTAAAATTCAATTCCGGCTAGCAGTGGATTTCCTCATTAGTATAATAGAACCAAGTATGTAAGATAATACTATTTTAGTTATGTAGGTATACGAAGGAAAATATTTTGTGTAATTATTCATAGGTAGTAAGTTGCATTATAATTTATTTGAGATTATCTACTGACATTTCTTGGCTGAATTGCATTTTAATAAATAAATCACCTTTTTTAGTTAGAACACTTATATGTTGTTTATTCCAGTAACCTGGTTTCACTATCGCTTTACAAATTAGCAGTGTGCCAGGACAGAGGGGTGTGGCGTTCTATCCTCTCATGACATGATAGTTAGTTATTTAGTTTTAATTTAAATCTATGAAATAAATGCACTGAACAAAATTTCGCATCACGCTCAATAGACAAACGTATCTATACATTTATGTACTTTACATAAATTTAAAATCAAATATTGTGAAATTTACTATTTATGAAAATCGATAAATGTGTCATAATGAGGGAATCCACACTGTTTTCTAAAGTAATTTTTTTCTATAAACTTACTATTTAACTAAACAAAAAAAATATATTTAATATTTTTTTATAAGTTATTGAAGAAGATACGATTTTTTAAAGTTGCACATTTCAAATACCGCGCTAAATACCAACTATGTACTAACTGCGTCATTTTTGCAGGAGTGACGTCATAAAACGGGTTGTTTAAGGCCATGGTATTTCTCCAGCCAGTAACAAAACTGTCAAAAATCTATGCAAACTGACGCGGGAAGCACCGATAAAATATACCGTCGACTCAACTGTCATATACTGTTAACAGCTGTTCTAGAGAGACTGAATGGCGGCCATCTTTTTTGCAATAGAAGCTTGTATGTAGATTGTATTCCATATTAAAATGCCATGGAACGCGGCTACGGGGGTTTAAAAACGTAAACCGGAAACACTACACTTAGATACAAGGCGTGACGTCATTGTTTAAGATTTTAAAATGAATGCTATTTTTGCGTGCGTTTTTGAGATATTTCATCCCACTTCAACATTTTTAAATATTCTCGTCTACACGAAAGCATTTTTAAAATTCAATTCCGGGTAGCAGTGGATTTCCTCATTCGACATGTATTTTATTTGTTTTTATTTATTTATATTTGAATTATGCCATTGCAACCCACTAACTTTCTTTGGAATTACACAATTTTTGACTTAGTGTGTTTTACTATAAGGGACGATATGCTCCACGTATGTATCGGATAATATTTGGGATGATGATGATATTAAAATCCGAAATAGAAGAGTTGGTCATAAATAAATAGGTATATCTGCAGTGATTACGACACAAAGTTCTTACTATTAGAAATATTAAATGCTAACCTACATTTTCAAAAATACCATTAACTATAAAAAATTGACACAATATACTGAATAAACTATGGACACTGGATTGCACCCTATTTTGTTGTGAACTGATTTGGGGATTGTTCATAAAATACAGTTTTTTTGACAATTTTTACTATCCAGTGTCAATAAAAATGTACCAACTTAATAAACTGTATGAACTGTCAAACTTAACACTAGGAAAAAAGTGTAGAGAATCCAATGATATTAATATCATTGAGAGAATCGACATTGAGAGAATTGACATTAATATCATTGAGAGAATCGCCGTATCTAGAACGTGTGTAAAATCATTGCTCTAGTGCTAGATTCCAGGAAGATAAACGTATAATATATGAGGATCACGTGTCAGCCAATCCACTTGAAATATAATTTTATTCTTATTGAAAGAGTGTGAAGTTCGTTCGTTTTCAGGTGTTGGGATCATTGATTTATGGTCGGAATAGAAACGTCAGACTTTTTCTATGGTTACATTTTTCAAACGGAGACTGCGTTCGTTTTATTCCCTTTTCAAACGGTTGGCGGGATTGTTCATCTCTTGCTAATGATTCGAACAGAGAGCAGACCGGATATTGAGACCGGCTGGTTCGGTGTTCAACAAGCCCGTTAATAGTCGGGATGGCGAGCGAGAGGGACGCCCGCGCGGGAGGGAGCGAGACGGAGCGTGAATTATTGCACCAATCACAGGCCGGAAGGGACTCACCCTGATTGGGATATTACCCGCGTAAAAAGTTAAAAAAATAATTAATTCCTAACTTAAGATACAGAATACAGACTGGATCAAAAAGGAATAAGATGTTTTTATTACCGGGCATTATTCACATTAATGGATTGCGGTTACATACCCAAGAACAGTTGCATTTAAAACATTTATATTTATCAAAGGTTTGTTACATAAATCAATAACATGTTATTTAAAATAAAGATAATGTACCTAAATATTTCAATAAAACGCTACAAATCCCTTCAATAGAGCTAAATCTCTCGCTTAAAGAGGGAGTAAAGCTAGAAGCACTTACATTTTGCAAAGGAAAGTTCGTAACGATGATGTTTTGCTTGTACTACTTACACATGCCTACATAAATACATACTAGTAATGTACATAAAATTGCATTATTTTTGTGCCATCTCATTTCCCGAACACAATTTCAATATAACATGCACCCTATTAGCACAGTCTAATTACCCCAGAATTAAGCGTTTGCCATGGCGTACACACACACACATTTTTGTTACCTATAACTATTAATTTTTTCACTTAAAAAAAACGCAATATACTGATTTTGAAGTAAATTTAATGTTCTACAATTTTAGTTGTGAGCATTTTTATCGTGCGAGGTACGGTTCATGAGGTATAAGCCCGATTCCGAGGCAAAAGATGTTGACAGGAGAAAATCAGTAAAATATGTGATTTTTCAAATGAGATTATTTCGAAAAGAGATACCAAAAAAAAGTAAACCCACAAATTTTATAGAATTTTTAGTGTTCTATTACTAGTGTTCTATTACAATTTTTTTTGGTTGGGTTAAGCGTTTTCGAGATTTTTTGAAAAAATAAAAAAAAGGCCCGTTTTTTTCTGAAAATCCTGACTGAAGCTCACCTCCTATTCATCCGGACTTTTGATGCAACCTTCTCTGGACATCACTTAACAACACAAAAAAATAATCAAAAACATCCGAATTAGTTAGCAAAAAATCCGAGCAAAAACCCTAATTTGACTGGGCTAATTGAATTGATAATAATGATAGGATAAGAATAGTTAGGAAAAAAATAAAGTGTAATGTAAAATATATCAGTCTATGTAAAAAAATATATATGCTAAATAAATATAATAATAAAAACATATATTTATTTTATTTTTATTTATTTTATTTTATTTTATTTTATTTACGGACTTAAGTCCATTTCAAACATAAAATTATTGTAACACATATATACACAGGTACAATTAAAATAAGATACAATTAAGGAAATAAAAGCTAGGACAAAATTTTAAGTATACATTTATTAGAACTACCACGAGACAAGATCTGGTTTATTTTAGTGATTGTTTAAATGTGGAAAAACTAACACCAAAAAAAGTCCAGATCCTGTCTCGAGTTTACAATGCGACACAATCGGGATATTCATTGGTGCATGCAAGCCATAGTTTGTGCTGTGCTGTTCGAGGAACAGCACTTCATTATTATATTATTTGTTTTTAAAAAAATAAAAAAAATTCATACAAAATCACATAATGTAATATTGCTCCTGAGAACAGATCTCCTTACAATTCTTATACGTCGTTTCAATACAATTAAGTACAGCGTTTCAATACAATTCTTTATACGTCCTGGTGTACGCATGAAGCGTTAATCTAACCACCCACGCTCAGAAACGAGGAGCTTTCTGATACTAACACGCGATTTTCATAACAACAATCTTATCATAACAGCACTATATAGATAGTCCCGTCTTTCGTGACAGAAATAGAACGGACAAATAAAGTGAGATTATTAATCTTTGAAAATAATCCAATTTCCCATCGATTTTGGTTAGGTACCTAGTACCTACTCCCGCCCGCGCCACGCCCACGAGTGTTCTATTTTTGAAATTCGATTCCATCAAGATAAGTTTGGATCTCGAGAGATAGAAGTTCGATTGTTGCTTCAGATTTGGCGGGAAATTGATATGATTTTCTCTACAGGTATTTTTGAATCGGGCTTGTGAATTTTTCAGCGACGCCACACAGAGGTTTTTGACAAATCTAGCCGGTCAGAAGTCTTTTTTGTAAAACTTGCCATAATTAAAAAAGAATTATTTCCTAGCAATGTCAAAGGATTA